>CAUYQV010088949.1:0-28268 GCA_963574575.1 Galagoides demidoff
TAAGCCCAGTAGTTGGAGGTTGCTGTGAGCTGTGTGATGCCACAGCACTCTACCAAGGGCGACAAAGTGTGAGACTCTGTTTCTACAAAAAAAAAAAAAAAAAGCTCGAGGCCAAGCCCTCTGTTGTGATTATGAACAAAATTCATTGAAAAAATAAGTTTATTTACTAAGTTATTATCTTGGTTGATACCATTTTCACTGTGACTATACATTTAAGGATAGACTGATTCAGAGTTCTAGACAATACAGTTAGGGTGATTATAATTGATAATAACATATTGTGTATTTCAAATAACTAGGAGTGAATTGCAAATGTCTTATCACAAGAAATGGTAAATAAGCAAGTAAGTTAGGTGGTGGATATAAGTAGCTTGATTTAACCACTCCAAATTATAAACCTATATTAAAACATCTGTTGTACTCCATAAATACATACAGCTATGATTTGTCAATTACAAACACTATTAATAAAAAAATAAAAGATAACTGATGGAAAAATGAAACATGCTTAATGAAAAGTAATGAAATTCGTATTTATAAAGTTGATGTGTGACTCTGAGACCTGCAGATTCCAGGGTGTCACCGTGTCATGCACATGCTCCTCAATGTCAAGGAAGGACATAAGAAATGACAACATCACACTGTGAATCTTACCAGCCTTACTAAAGTAAAATCTTTTTCATTTTCATAAATAGTAAGCTCTATAGGTTTTAAATTTTGTAATTAAATATCCTGCAGTTTTCCCATAGATTCTTTTGCCTTTTAAAAAATTAAGGCTAAAATACCAAATAATTCTACCTAAGTGATAAGTGAAGCTTCTGCTTTGGTGATGACTGACTGCACTGCCTTCGTACTGTAATTTACAATCACACGCTTGGAAAGGTTTTCCATTGTTTTTCAAAAATTTAAAACATATTTTTGCATTGAGTTAGTAGAGAAACAAAAATTCAGCCTAAAATGATAACATGTAAAATTTAAGACTTTAATAACAACATTAATTCAATTGCATTGCTCCCAAAGGAACCCGATAGTTAAGCCACAAGTGTCAGTGGTGGTGTGATGTAGCAGCAACAATGCCATGGGCCTGGGGGGGTTCACTCTGAACACCTACCTTTTTATAATTTTACTAGTAAATCCCGTAAATATTTTTTAAAGGACATCTAGAAATTTTTCCTGTTGTATTTTTTATTCTTATATTTTTACAAATACATCTGAGTTGTAAAAGAAATAACCCATCAGTCTAGTTTTGAAGCTGCTCTTGCAATATTATGATTTCACTTACCCATAATTACATTAATTATTCTACACTTAGTATTGCACTTCTAAAGGTAAAATTATGTGGCTTTTTAATGGAATTTGAACAAATGTAGCATGTCAAGACCATAACATCTTTCCAGAAGTATTAAAATTGCACCCATATTTACTGGTTCTAAGTGCATTTATAATATATAAAATACTGCAATGATTTTCTCAAATAACTTAATGTTTTCACATTATATTATAAAGCACTAATTTATAAATCTCATAAATGTGTCTGCACATTCACTTCTATTTCTCTAAATGTGTGTGCAGTATCTCTTTAGAGTTCTCAACTAGCTATTACTCAATACTTAGGCAAGCTAGAGAAGTTACAGTATTTTCAGGAGTGTTCCTGTCCTACAATGTGGCTGCATTGGGCTAAATAACTTTTAAAGTCCTTTAGGGAAGCAAATGCTGAGTCAAAAGATCTCTCCATTTAGTTGTTAGTCAACCAACATAAGATGAATTTCCTTAAGCTATCTATATGATTTCAAATGATCTAATTTTCTTAATCCTCCATTTTTGAAAAAAATATGAGAAGGTATTACAGATGCTTATGGTTAACATTTCAGTCTTCTGTTGACTGCTTTGGTATTATGTAGAACAAATATCTCAGTCATGTTCTTATTCTTTTCTAAGGTAGTGGACAAACTTGAAACAAAGAAACGTATAAAAACCATTTTCCACCGGAGATTCCCTACGCTTAGAAGCAAAACCATTCTACATGTTACACGTTCCTTTATTGCAAAAACATATTGCCAAGCTAAAAAATGCAAAAGCATCATTTGAATTTTCCTGCCAGAGTATCAGATATTTTAGCTTTAGTAGTAGGGGAAAAAAAAGACTCTTCACACATACATCATCATTAAATTAAAAAACAAAAGTAATATAACCTGCCTAGCAAGTAAGATGACAGTTTATATTCTAAAATATGTCACCCTTCAATCTGAGCCTAATATAATTTTCCCCCTGCCAGCAGGATATTATAAAACTGATGATTTTAAAAGTATGTCACATAAATCTAATCTTGTATGTTTGTACTCCTTTTTACTTTTTTCTTATTGTCTCAAACTAACGGGATTGTCAACTCTTTACTTATTGTAAAACTGCAAGCATTTCAGCAATTTCTCTGTAGTAGTCTACCTTTGGTGACCATATAGTGCCCCGGAATCTTTGTATACCGGTGTCAACAAGTGAAGACCCTTACAGAGTGAAATGACAGGCTCCAAATGAAAGTTAAAACTGTTTTAAACCAAACTACGTTTCTTAACTAAAATTCAAACTTAAGAAAATCTGAAGTTATTAAGAAAGATTTTTCTATGTCTTAATTATTTTATGTTTTTTTATATTTATGAGAATTCTTCAATATCAATACATTTTTCAAATAAGAAAACATATAAATAGTGTCATACAAAGAATGCCTTGAGTCTACTGAGATTGTTTTTGGGTCTTTATAAATAAGACGATAAGCAATACTAAATAGTTAACCACAAATCTTCTCCAGTTATTTTCTCACCAACAAAATTGTGAAAAGACGGGTCACTACCAATCTAACCATACAGTGAAAAATTTATTTATATTAAATTAGATTGGATTGTTTGCTAGAATAGTTATTCTCACTTCTAATTATAAACTTTTTTTTTTTTTTGAGACAGAGCCTTAAGCTGTCCCCCTGGGTAGAGTGCTGTGGCATCCCAGCTCACAGCAACCTCCAACTCCTGGGCTCAAGCAAGTCTCCTGCCTCAGCCTCCCAAGTAGCTGGGACCACAGGCGCCTGCCACAATGCCTGGCTATTTTTTTTTTTCATTGCAGCCATCGTTGTTGTTTGGTGGACCCGGGCTGGATTTGAACCCGCCACCTTAGGTGTATGTGGCTGGCGCCTTAGCCACTTGAGCCACAGGCGCCGAGCCATTATAAACCATTAATACAAGGACACCTGAAAAGTTAATTTTGTGTCAATCTATATAGAGTACAGTTAAATAAGGAATCAGAGAAATAAATGTTACAAAAATAAGTTTAAGTTGGAGGTGTGCTGAACATTAAGCAGCATAAATCTTAGCAATTAATCACACTTAGCTATAATCCTTCTTAAAAAATAATAGCAAAAGAAACAGCACAGACATACATCACTAACCATTCATTACTAATCTCAAACTTTTTAGACTATTTCCATCAGAGTAGCTTGTGATTTTAGTTTGCTTGGGCTGGCATAATAGAATGCTGGAGATTGAGTGACTTGAACAACAAAATTAATTTTCTATACATTCTGGGCATGGCAAGTCCAAGATCAAAAAGTGTCAGGAGATTTGGCTTCCCCTAGGGCATCTCTCCCTGGCTTAGAGATGGCTTCCTTCCAGCTATGTTCTCAATGGCATTTTTCTCTGTGTTCTGTGTGCCTCTTCTTACAATGATACCCAGCATTTTAGATTAGAGCCTGATCCTTCTGACATCATTTAACCTTAATTACCTCTTCAAAATTCCTGTCTCCAAGTAGAATCCCACTGGGGGTTAGGACTTCAGTATTTAAATTTGGGGATATACTGACTTTTTTAAGTAAACCCTGCAAATGCAAGGCCTCAAAAAATTGGTTAAAGGCTTGGAGTTGTTCCTCTCCACAGAAATTTTAGTAAAAGGTGAAAATTTATACAATCTGAAGAGAAACCAGAGTATGGGATATACTATTTTTAAAACTTAAATGTTTCTTTAAAATATTGTGGATTTTAAAGATCCTTGGAGGAGAGTCCTTTATGAGGTGCCGAAATGCAGATAATGGGCAACAATGTAGAGCAACTGTAGATGCTCAGGGGTGTTCGTTTTGCTACGCTTTCTGTGGAGGAAAAGATCATAATCAGTTTTAAAGTACTTAAAATTTCTATCAGGCTTTCTTTTAATGCTACTGTGTCCTGTCAATCTCAGAACAAATATAAAACAGACATTCCCTGCTGTTTTGAAGAAATTTAGTATGTGCAGGACCACTGAAGAACTTACTTGTCATTCATGGAGTGCTCTCTTCCATAGTGTAAAATTTAAACATTTTTTAAAGGATTCATAAATATCAGTTCACTGATATTTTGTTGCCACTTTGTAATAAATAATTGAGCATTAAATGACCATTGGGCAATAGTTATATGACATCTTTGCTAAAATTTATAAACAACCATAAATTATGTAATATTTGGGGGGTGCTTATTAAATAAATTTGAAGTGCCAATGCTCCCAGGTGATGGAAATAATTGCTAATATAATAGGTGAAAGTGAATTCACTTCAGTTTTTAAAAGAATAATATTGGAGGAATATTAAATATACATGATACACATGCTTTTAAACAGTTATTGCTTGAAGGTACATCTAGATTCAACCATAATCTTCATTCCCTAAAGGTTACAGATGCAGAGAATTTCTGGGTAATCTAGTCCTTATGTTCTTACCAGTGAGTCTATAAAATTCATTTGTGCTTGTTACCAAAACCTTCATCCTATTTATACTTCTTGTTGTAATTATTTAATTTAATTAAATATTAGAGAGTAGTGAATCTGATTTTCTATGAACACTGAGTAGAATGTTTTGGAAAGATACCAAAAATGTGAATTGTTAAAGCTGCTCTTAAATTAATATTGATACAACTTTATAAATTTAGAAAATTCATAAAAATCGAGGGTTATCTGATCTTCTAACTTCATTGTTTCTTCATTGTTCTCTAAAGAAATGGAACATGAAAATAATATTCAGCATTTCTAAAAGAAATCAGAGAGTGATGGTAAGACAGAGACGTCAGAGTTGGACTCATAAAATAACATCTTATGTTTTATATTTTTAGAATTACTTAAATTATAATATTTTGCTTAAAGTTTAATGAAACATTCTAATAATATTCTCATATTTCTTGGAATAATAAGATAAAATATTGTAGCAAAAAGATAGTGAGATCTGAATAAGATGTATTGTAATCAGAAATAGAAAGTAGCAAAAGATTAAGATTGTCTATGCGGGGTAGAAAAAATTAAGTCAAAAGTGCATAGTCCAGATGTAAAGTTGCATAGCAGTTATGAAAAATGATTACCAGAGAAAAACAGACCTTAGCAGTCTATTGGAGCAGCACTTTCAATAGAAGGGCTTTCTGCCATGGATTCTATGACTTATTATTTCATTTTGGGTTCATGTGGATTAAATCCATAAATTTAGTATAGACTTTATTAGAGCAGTGTGGTGGTTCAAGGTAGTTGCCAAAATAATTGAAAAGATCAAGTAAAGTTTTAGTAACAAAAAGAAAGTTTATTAATGACTTAAGCAGCAAGTTGGACCGCATCCTAGTAATGACTGCCAAGGCTCTGGAGAATTTTGGGTTTTGTATACAACTTTGGGGAGAATCAGTTGCTTCTTGGGAGTCTTTCAGGGTCTTCATTAACTCTATTCTCAAAGAAATAGAGCCAAAATAAAACAAAACAAAACTGCAAGGTCTTGAAAAGGACCCACCTACTAGATCTTGATAACAACCCACCTGCAAGGTCTTAATCAGATTCATTTCCATAAAAGACCAGGTCAACCTGACGCAAAGCAATCCAAAATAAGCTGATTATATCTGTCATCCACACTGTTCATATGTAGCTAAACTGCTCAAAAGTTTCTCAACAATAGATAATTATATGTGAACACCAATAGAAATAATGATTGGATTAAAATTATTAACAGTAGATTATAAACATATATGACTGGACCTTAAAATCTACCTGGGGCGCATGTAAGTAATCAATAATATTCTCTGCCACCCTACTTCTAAATATTGTAACCATGAATCCAATTAATTATCTGTAAACAATATTTTGAAACAGTTTCATAGTTGATCTAATATGAAAAATATGAATGTATCATAATAATATACATAAAAACAAAATTTACAGCTGAGTGGCCTGAGAGATAAAAAATGTTTTCCCAATAACCATTTCAACAACTTTTTTGGTTTTGTTTTGAGGAAGGGTCTCATTCTGTCACCTAGGCTATAGTGCACTGGGATCATCATAGCTCAGGGCAACTTCAAACTCTTGGGATCAAGCCATTCTGCTGCCTCAGCCTTCTGAGGAGCTGGGACTACTGGTGCACATCACCACATCCAGCTAATTTTTTCTATTTTTTTGTAGAGATGAAGTCTCATTTGCTCAAGCTATGTCAAACTCCTGATCTCAGGCAGTCTACCCCCTTCACTCTCCCAAAATGCAAGGAGGACAGGCATGAGCCACTGTGTCTGGCCTGAACTTTTTATCAAATAGCAAGTATATAACAAGAACTACAAGAACTCCTCTAGGGTAATAATTTTTGGGGAATAATTATTTTTTTTTGAATGTAATAAAAGCTAATGTAAATGTAAAATTCCAATGGAAAATCAAAGCCCCTTGGACTTGGGACTAGCATCATCTTAGAAAACGTGCTTTGAAGCGTGGACTGAGTGCTATAGTTGATGCATAGCTCTCCAAAGGGACTACTTCAAAGGTGACCATAGTGATAGTCAGCAATGAGGTATGTAGCACTTTTTCTAAGATGAGTTCACAACTGAATTGTCAATCTAGTACCTATGTTATAAATATGATTCTGTCTTCAGAATCTGACTTCAGAATCTGGACTTCACTTAAGTGAAGAATCATTTGCTCAAGAGATATTCTACAAGGCCACTTCTGTGTATTAGTTCAGTTTTTATTTACTAAGTTATCATCATTGATAGGACATGGAGTAAGCATGAAAAGTCAACATTATTAATGTATAATTTGTTGATTATTATTAATGTGTAAATTAAAATATTTAATTTATTAATATTAATGTATAAATGAAAATTCAACATTATTAATGTATAATTTGTATATATTTAAGTTAATATTTTTGGTATAAAAGTCTATGTACTTTGATAAAAGCATATGATCATGTAACAATGACTACCATAAAGAAATAGGGCATTTGACGTCTGTCACATCAAAAAGCTATTTCATGCTGAGATGCAGCTTTGCAGATTATAAATAAATAAATAAAATTACTTTATACCCCTTTTAGCCAATTCCCTCTTCTCCATAGCCATTTCCCTATAACTAATTATCTTACATATGTACTTTTGATTTGGCTTTTTCAGAATGCAAATAAATGAAATAATATATTGTGTATCCTTTCTTCCTTGGTTTTATAATTTTATTGTTTATATCCTTTTTATTGTTAAATATTATGTCATTACATCAATGTGGCACAGATTGATTAAGTCTTTACCAGCTTAGGGGCATTTGGGTTGATTCCAGTTCTTAGTATTTATGAATGTCAGATATAGGTAGTCACATATAAGCTTTTATGTGAACAGCTTTTATTTCTCTTACTTGTGTGGACATGTTTTTATTCTTGTTATGAACCATATTGTTATGACAACAGTTATAGCCCAATTGATCTGTAGTATTGTGACAGTTAATTTCATATGCCAACTTGACTAGATTAAGGTATACCCAGATAGATGGTAAATCACTGTATCTGGGTATGATAATAAGAGTGTTTCCCAAAGAGACTGGCATTGGAATCAGTGGACTGAGTGAGGTAGATCTGCACTCTCCTACTGTGAATGGGCACTGTCCAAATTGGCTGAAGTCTGAAGTCCTGGATAGAACAAAAAGGCAGAAAAAAGGCAAATTCTCTCTTTCCTCTGGATCTGGGATGCCATTTTCCTACTCCGGGACATCAGAATTCTGGATTTTCCCAACCTTGGACTGTAGCACTCATACCATCATCTCCTGGCTCCCATAGTTTTTAGGGTTTCAGCCTATGGACTGGGGCTGAGCCAACCTACTGGCTTGTCTGTGTCTCCAGTTTTCAGAGGGTCCATCATGATGTGAATTCTGAGATTCTCTGCTCCCATAACCACATGAGCCAATTCCCCTAGTAAATTTCCTCTCATATATCTACATGTACATATATATGTATATATTCTATGGGTTCTGTTTTCTGGAGAACCATTCTAATACAAATGCCAATAAAATCCTATTTAAAAACTCAGCAGACATTTTTGATGAAATTGACAATCTGATTTTAAAATGTGCATAGAAGGCTAAAACATTCGTGAGGGAGAAGACCAAAGCTTGTATATATAAGCACATATGTGTACACCCACACATGTGGTGTGTATAAGGTATTAAGTTTAAAGTTATTGCACACATATTACCAAAAAACTCTGTTTGGTTATCTCTTTTTTCTTTCCTAGACAACTTGTCAATGAAGGCAAAGTTAGTTTTTAACAAGATCTACTATCACATCTTGGGATGTGTAATAAAAGGATACTGAAAAATAATTTCATATAATACACATATAATGCAAATATACGAGTGATTTTAGCCAAATTCTTTGTTTTATTTACAATGGGAATTCTGTGAAAAATAATTGTTTTTCCAAAAGCAATTAAGAAATTATCTTCAACTAATCATGCATAATTGCCCATAGCTTTGTCATGCCTGGCTTTTCTAAAAACTATGTCTCGATTGGGTTTGTAGAGAATCAGCATACTGTATAAATTATGAATTGAAGTAAAATATTAGATCAGATCATCACTATGAGATATATTGATATTAATAACTCCATTAAAATATGATGAATGCCACGGCTTGTTACTAATAATTACACATGAAAAGAAAGTACTGTTAATTTGCTGAACAGTTGGTAGCATGGGCATGTGGAGTTAATGAAAGCAGGTTGTGAATTAAATCTAGATTAGCATGGTAGAGTTTTAGTATTTTGTAATAGGATGATGATGTTTTCTTCGAAAAAAATAGACTCAATTTTTAAATTGAGATTGGTGTATTCCAATTAAACAAACATATCTATAATAATAATTCCAAATTACTTTTAATGTAGGGAATTTGAACCTTTAAGCTATCTAATCAGTCAATGGTAATGGTATTTACATTCTAAGAAGCCCTCTAAGGTCTTCATAAATATCTCCCTAAATTATGAGTTACTAAGTGGTTTTAGACCATTTGAGGGTTAACGTGCATGACTTGTGTATTTGCCCACCTATTTCTGAACATAAAGTAACCTTATGGAATCCTACGAGATAAAATGAGTGACCATTACTGCAGCGATTCTGCTAATATTGGGGGTATTTTATTGTTGTCTATTAAAAGTACGAATGCTTCTGTGGTCTAGTAACAGTAGAAGCAAATGTCAGACTGAAGCGATTTTTAATTCTATTGTTGAAGAAGTTACAGCATCAGCACACTAAGCACTGCCTGCTTCCCTTTATTCCTCCTGTAGTTTACTGTTTTACATTAACAATTATTTTTTCCCTCTGATGTTTTCCAACACAAACATGTTCTGCACACTCCAAACAGTGCTACAAGCTGCTAGCAACTATTAAAGTTCTCATTCCCAGCCTTCCTTTTTAAATATAAGCTCCCCCAAATTCATACATAGGCAGTCATTGCTATTAATCTTAAGGAAAAAGAGCACTATACAAGAGACAGGCTTAAAATATCCTGGCTCTGTGTACAAATCGCCTTGACAAAGGCATTTCAGATTTGACTAGATGACAGTGGCTTGCAAAATGCATTGGTTTAAAGAAGGTCTTCTAGAGTAGTACAGAAAATTGAAGGAGCACATACAGTGAGTGGAATACTTCAGCTGCATTTAAATAAAAATGGTAACATCTGTGGGCTTTAAGACGTATGTAAATATAAACTGATTCATACATATACATATTATAGGAATACATTTTTATTTTATGATTTTTACTGTCTCTTTCAATTAATCATAGACTATATTGGTGTGGGTCAGTTATATCTTGAAAAAAATAACTTCTTTGATGAAAAACACCGATAAATTTAGTTTACAAAGCATGCTCATGGGAACATTAGGCATTCAACGATAAGAAAAAGAACAAATTAATTTTTTTTATACTTAGAATTTAGAGATATAAATCAGTTTCAGTCTGGCCATATTCTTAACAATGTTGAGGCCTGAGTTTACAAAAGGCAATGAGTGGGAAAATAATTCAAACTCCTATGAATATTTTAAGTAAAAATCTAGTTTTCATAAAATATTGATGAAGAATTCAATAAAAAGGCAATACTTTGAATTGAATTCCTAAACGCTCATGTAATGCTTTTCAAAAAATAAATCCTCTTTAATTACAAGGAAGTGCATGGGAGTATATTTCATCATCGCAAAATGACCTTCAAATACAGAAAATACTTGAAAGAAAGTGGAGAGGGTCTGCCAACAACATGTTTAAAGTTAAGTAAGTTGCTGGAATTAACATCACAGGGCGGTTTTGAGTGACACCGGGTGTCTTGTGGACTGGCAGGACTCTACAGGTTGGGGCGTGGGTGGGCCTGTCAATCTCGAACACTCTTGGCACTACTAGCTATGTGGGTAACGTTGATAAAAATTACGGCTGCATCGGTGATGGCCCTCCAGTGGGATACCCTGTGCTAGGTGTCGCCCCTTCCTGCCCTCTCATAATTTGATTTGGCTACTGGGTTCTTGAGAAAGCTGCTGAAGTTAGCACTAGATCTGCAGAAATGATCACCTATTTCTCATGTTCCAAATGAGATTTCAGCCTTCAGCGGTCAGTTAAAAAAGAATACTATCCAATGGATTTAAAAAAAAAAGTTCAGCATATTCCTAAAAAGTAACCTGAAAAAAGGCCTAGTCATGCACACAAAATTACAAATATGTCATATTATCCAACCAATCTCTTGAAAACTAATAATTCCTTAGGCAAAAATAATCCTTAGGCAAACTACTATTTTCCACTCAAAATGAGATGCATAAATTCAATGGTTAGAAATTCAATTGATCTAGCAATTATACCTCATAATTACAGCCATATATTATTGTAGGACTTTCTTTATTTGTACAGTAAAGATGCATTTCATCCTGTAGCCCACGTGTATCAACACAGAATAAGTCTTTGCAGCAATTCTATAGCTATACTCTAAAGCCAAATAAAGCATGTATTTACAGAGAGAACGAAAAAGAAAAAACTTTTTTACTTGGTTGAGTTTTAACAATGCATTAAATAGAAAAGGCAGCTTACCCTGAGATATGTAGTCATCTCTGGGGAAAGAGGAGAAGGTTTTATAAAATGTAATGCATTTTCAGTGAAGCAACTAATTATTGATGGTACAACTGGGTACTTGTGTTTCCAACAGCCAATTTTATAGACTCTCTGTTGGGTAAAATTCAATTTTAAGATTTATAATGCAATTGAATTTTGCCAAAAGGAAAATAGTTAATGTTAGACACAGTTGGAAGTGACTTCGAAATCATAGCATGGAATCTCCTGTTTTTTAACCAGTGAGAAAAATCAACAGCCAGGAAGGTCAAAAGAGTTTTCCGAGATTATACAATTCATTACTTACAAAATAGGGCCAAATTCCAAACTCTCTATTTTTAATAGAAAGTGCTCTTTAATAAAACAAATTATCCCCCCCAAATTTTCAATTTAAATGTAAAACATAAATAGAAAATCCAAGTGTATTTTGAGTGAGGATTTCTCAGGAAGAATCACGTAATGAGAGTGTTCATTTCTGTTACTCCATCACAACTGCCCCTGCTTTCACACAAATCAACAAGTCCAAATACTTTTACTCGACTCAATGTTTTTACCTCTCTACAAGCCTTAAAAAGCTGCTCAGGACAAATCTGCTGGCATGTGTAGAATCATAAATGGCTATGCTTAACTGGGGGTTTCTTGCAAAACTTATCTCACCTACCTAAATATTTTTATGACTTCCTAAGATGATACAAGAACAGACAATTGTTGTGATCTCTGCAGCACCTAAATTTCAAAGATGTATAAACATTTAAGGCAATGTTACATATCATGTATAGAAGTATTATTTTACACACTTATAAGAAATTATTTTCTTGAAAAAAATAGTACAGACCCATTCAACAATTAGAGTCCTAAACGATGTCCACTTATCTTGTTTCCTTGGACGGAAATAGTTGCATCCATCAGCGTTGTCCTAGAGTCTGCCTTCACACCTTCCTGGGAACATTTACATTTCATTTCCTATCAAGGCTCTTTATGCTAATTTGTCCCCAACTGCTTTTTAAACACTTTGAGAGGAGTTTCTGCATTTTATTCACTTCAAATACCCCCACCATGGTGTCATACTCACTAGGAATCTATTTTGCCAAATTAAGGAACAAATGTTATTTAAAACCCTGTGCAGCAAATTTCAAAGAACCAAATTAAAAAACAAACTGTCATCCATGCAATTCTAGCATAGCATTGTTTTTGCTTTCAGCATTTAAGACATACTTGGTACATCATAATATAGGTCTAACTATAACTTTGAGAAAATAATTGTATTGTTCATTCACTTATTAAACCCCAACTTTTATAAGGATGAAAATAAAAACAATTATAAAATAGCCAAACAAAGAAAAAGGAAAAAAAAAAAAGGTCCTAACTCATGATTCTGTTAAGGTAGCCTGTATACAATGAAGAAAGAATTTAAGTCAATAAGTAGTCTCCTTAATTATACATTCTGACAAAGGGTGAAAATTAAGGCAACACCAATATGGCTGATTAAAGATCCTTAATATTGAGACATTTTTATACAAAGTTAATAATAGTACACATTGATTAGATTTTGCATGAAAATTTAGGAATAGATTTCAAACATCTTTGATTCATTTAATCTCCTTATCACTTTTTTATAAACCTATGAAAACAATTGATTTGCAAAGATGTAACTACTTTCCTTTAATCTTTTATATCTTTTTACTAAATTAATGAAAACAATAATTTACATATCCACTAAGTATAACTATAACATATTAAAAAAAAAACTATGGTAATCCAAAAATTCACATATATTAAAGTGTATAACATGACTGTCTGGAAAAATTTTTTTTTTTGAGACGGAGCCTCAAGCTATCCCCCTGGGTAGAGCGCCATGGCATCACAGCTCATAGCAACCTCCAACTCCTGGGCTCAAGCCAGTCTCCTGCCTCCGCCTCCCAAGTAGCTGGGACCACAGGCGCCCGCCACAACACCCGGCTATTTTTTGGTTGCAGCCATCATTGTTGTTTGGCAGGCCCAGGCTGGGGATTTGAACCCGCCACCTTAGGTGTACGTGGCTGGCGCCTTAGCTGATTGAGCCACAGGCGCCGAGCCTGTCTGGAAAATTTTTAATGAACTATGAAGATACTCAAAATATAAAGTTGAAAAGAGCGAAAAATTGTGTTGCTAAAAAAAGCAAAGTTATAAAACATTATGCCAAATATGGTTCACATAAATTAAATCCAGACATAGCAAAATGCTAAAAATGGGCAAACATCAGTGGAACAAATTATAGACGACTTTCATTTACTACCTGTTAAAGTACATTTTTCTATAACAATCATATATTTTATTCAGCAAAATATTACCTTTAATCTGCTCAGGTTTTGGTATGAATATAGCATTAAACGTATTTATTCCATCATCTTGGTGTTTACTATAAACTTTTGCGCCGTTTCTAGTGAACAATGTTAAGGGACATTATTAATAATTTAAGAAATGAAATGAGTCAGTACAAATGATTGATAATAAAATAACCTAACCTAGGAAGATAAGGATGCAAAATCAAATGCAGTGACTACTCTACTATATTTTAGACGAAAGTTCCCTTCAAATTTTTTAAAATAAAAAATGTTCTTGAAATAGTACCCAATTAGTCACATCAATTAAGATTATTACATACTCAGAAAGTAATTATCCTCTGCTTAATCTGTATACTAAAGTGGTATAAAACTGAGAATTAGAAATAATCCCACTGTTAAGAGCCAATTCCAAGTAGTTGGAGTTATATCCCTTCAGAGAATAGGTAAATGAATGAAAAGTCCTCGTGAAATTAATTGTTCTAAAAGTTCAAAGGCTGGTGAGATCACTGTGGTGTAGTGCAATTCAGAAGCGTGCAATGGCTTTGTAGCACAATTTAACTTGATCTTACAGAAATAAGACTAGGGAGGCAATTTGAGGTGGTGTTGTTGAAGTGGATGGATTTCAGGAAAGTAGAGGAAAAAATAAGACCAAGGAGGATTGAGGTAATTTTGTAAAATGAAGGTCTGCCAATTTTCTTTCACATTTTACATTTCCAGCATGCCTCTTTCGCTTACAACTGAAATAGTGTGAATCACACCATGGATATACTATTCAAGAGGAAACACAGGAGTTCCACCAAAAAATGAAAGGAAACTCTAAAACCTAGGAAGGAGAAGGAAAAGAGGCGGTAGCCTGCACGGCCGGCCTGGCCAGGACCTGGGAGTGAGTCCCTGGTAGGAGAGGGTGAGGGCTTTTTTCCATCCACTTTCTCACAAGGGCATCTTAGAATCCAGGCCACAGGGCAGCACGGTGAGCCACTCAAGCCCTGACTCTGAGTGAAGAAACAAGGAACAGATCCAGGGAGGGTCCCATGCTTTCTCTAAGACGTAAGAGCTATAACAAGATGCCAGCCTTAATCCTAGTTCTTCCAATCTATGCACAGTCCTATGAACCAGCAGCTGCAGCCCTGGCACGGGAGAAACTCCGGAGGCAGCATGCAGAATTGGAGCGTAAGTGGGGGAAGAGCTCCTGCAGTCAGCTCTGAGAAGCCAGCTAGCGTGGGCTCCAACCTCCCCCAAAGGAGCGGGCACTTCCCTCAGAGGCCCAACCAGGATGAGAAATACTCTGACGGCTTGGCCTTGAGCTGGGCAGTGGCTCCTGTAGCTGTTGGTTTGATTATGAACCAGGCACAAACTGCTAGAACTGACTGAACAAAATGGAGATGGGAGCCCAGCAGACTGAGAAGGAGAGGAAACGGATCCCACACTTGGCAACAAAAGCTGTAGCCGCTGGGACCACCGCACTCCCTCTGTGTGTGGACCTCAGTGTGGCAGTAGTCAGTTGCCCCTCACCCAAGCAATTAACCAGGGCCCTGAAGGTGACCCTCTACCTCTAAGCCCTGTTCCCTGCAGGCCACCCACGAAGGCTGGCATGTGCACCCCCCATTTGGGTGCCTGAGGGAATTATGCGAGGTGTAGCTCTGCCCAGCTTTGCTTCACCCTCGCCCCAGACAGAGCACAGTGTCCAGGCTTCTGGGTGTTTTGCAGACAAATCACCCCTGGGGAAGACTGCCAGGGAATATAAAACCCACTGCTGTTGCCACTTGAGCTGGTCCCTACCTTCAAGTGCCACCCTCTGGCAATCAGGTCGCTTGCAAGACTCATGGCAAAGCACAGAGTTTGGGAACCAGAGGAGCAACTCACCACCACTGTTGCTGTCATTTCCTGTGCCAGCCCAGCTGCCCAGGAGCTCAGCAGCCTATTCACCCACTTGGCACACTGTTACTACAACTGGCAGCTGAGAAAGCCACTCAGGTGAACAAGAATCCAGCTGGGAACCACCAGCACAGGTGGCAGCATGCGCTGGCCCCGATAACAAGGATTTTTATTCTTGGACACTGTGATGTGCAAAACGGTCCTGTACTTCCCCAAGTCTATTCCACAGAAGTTGTACTATGTCCAGTTGAGAATGACAGGTGTGGAAAACTATGCTACAGTTGGGAACGAGGGAGACAAATCGATTGCTTTATTTGGGTGGAGATAGCATAGGCGTTACCGAGAAGGGCTCATTATGGCTGCGTTTCAGGCAGGCATACTCTTCAGGAGACTGCACATTGATTCAGGTAAAGGACCAGGGCAACTTACACCCAGATAGTAACACTGAAAGGCAGAAATAGATTCCACACACTAAAAGGAGGTAAAGTTAATAAGATATGGAGATTGATGTTATTTATATGAACTGAAAGGGTAGAGAGTTAAGGGTGACCCCAAGTTTCTCACTCGAGCAACTGATAGAAGCAAGGGCCATTAACTAATCTAGAAAACACAAATTCTGATGAGGACAGATCCCAGCAGAGTGGGAGGTGCGCTTGACAGCAAAAGCAGCCTTGTGGAAATGAGAACATGTTCTACCAACTATTTCCTCTACACAGAAAGAATTCGTTCTGGGTTGAGGTGACCTATCTTTTACTGAAAGTAGCACTGTTTTCCCAAATTGCTAGTCCTATTATGTTTGTTCAGCTATTTATTCTACAATAATTTGACGTTAATACCTTATAACAATGTATTAGGTAACATATGTTAGAGTTAAAATATTTTACTTTGAGACACATTACAAAGTAATTATTTACTCAATCTACAATAGTTTCATATATACACATATACACTTGTATGTATATATGAACACCAGAGTTTAACTTTGTTTATAAAGAGCAGCAATTCCAACCTTTTTGGCCCCAGGGACTGGTTTCACGGAAGACAGGTTTTCCAACGTGGGGTGGGCAGATGGACCAGGAGGCAGAGCTCTGGTTGGAGAGTAGCTGTAGATACAGATGATGCTTTGCTCACTACCTACTCCTTCCCTCTTGCTGTGCAGCCCAGTTCCTCACAGGCCACACAGCCTGCAAGGTTTTAGGCACCAGGAACGATTTCATGGAAGGCAGATTTTCTGTGGGCTAAAGGTTGGTGGAGGGCAGTAATGGGGATGGGACAGGAAGTAGAGCTCAGGTGGTGGTTCTGTCCTACCCTGTTCCTAACAGATCACAGACTGGGGCTGTGAGTTGGGGACTGCAGGACTAAGAATAGAGAATTATTTCCACTGCAAATAATTTTTGGTGAAGCTCGCAACAAATACCCATTGGAAACTGAACAGTATTTTACAAGTAGTATAGAATTCAGGTGAGCCTCCATTCCTGTTTCAGAAAAGCACATTTTCAGAAGACATTTACTATTTACTATTTATTAGCTGCTACACTAAGGACAACATTATCTACCAAAAAAAAGGTTTATATTTGAAAATTAAGTGACACAAAATCAAAGCAATATGTGATTCTTATTTTACACGAATTATCTTCTTGGCAATTAAGAAAATTCAGCCTAATATAGAATGAAACTATAAAAATTATTTGAGATTTTAAATATTCTAAAGAGTAAATATTGCCAAATATTTACTGTGTATGTATGTATTTTATATATGTGTGTATATATATATACATATATATATACATATATACACACACATACACATATGCCAAATATTTACTGTGTATGTATGTATTTTATATATGTGTGTGTATATATATATACATATATATATACATATATATACACACACATATATACATACGAATACATAAAACATGTTATGTCAGGAATATTTGAGTTCTGGATATTGTGATTTAAAGTGAATACATTAATATGTTCATATTTTACATTACATTTTTACCTTACTTTTTTATATTGCCAAGCCTATTTGTCAAGGCATAGCCATAATTATGTGGCTCCCCAAAATAGAAAAATGTGCATATCTACAGAAGGAAATTATTTCATAAAAGTAATTCAGTCTTCCAGAAGTTGTAATAAGAAAACATATTAATATAAGTTTAATGAGCATTTCTAAGATAAAGTGTCCCATGGTGTGGTAGAATGTGTGATGGAATTTAGTCTCAACTCTACGGGAGAAATCTTAGCTTTGTCACTTGTTAGCTGCTTAGCTTACGGAGGTTTCTTAAGTTCTCTAATTCCCGGTTGCCTTGAATATGATGTAGTTTTATTAGAGATCCAATATAAAGTGCTAACAAAGTTAGTCCTAACAAAGGTTAAGCATGAGGTGAGTGCATTAAGTGCCAACTCTAAGTCTAGCTGTTGGGCTTCAATTTCCAATCTCTTACAAACGGAGTGAATTTATGCAGGTTATTCCACCCTTTTGTGTGCTATGTTTATCTTTGAGATATGGGGATGATATTACTACCTAATTTATAGTGTATTGTTTATAATTATGTATTTGTATATAAATTACTGTATAAATTGAAATAATTCATGCTCCATGCTTAAGATTAAATCATGTTATGTAAAAAACATTGAGTATATGTGAGTTCACATTTTTATAATATTGCTAGGAATAAGCAGAAATCTCATAATTAAGAAGGCGCTCATTTACTTACTGGATCTATAGTATTAGGAAAATTTAACCCATGACATAAAAGTCAATGTTTCTGACTCCATTTGTCTCAATGCACTATATATTAGGCCAAATATAGTAATTTCATAGTATTACAGTTTAAAAAATCCTTTATTTTAATTTTTTTAAGCCTCAGTTACAAGTAAAATCATTAGGTTGACATTATGTTGGTCATAAAAATCAAGAGTATGATAACCAATGGGAAAAACTGGGAAGTTTCATCTCTGTTATTCTGAAAAGAATTAATTTTTATGTGAAGGTATTATACATGATGCCAATGGTGGTCATGAAGGAGGACCAGTAGCAGAGAGAATTCCAGAAAATTTCCTTACTTGTGAGAAGTAAGGAAATAATTAAAAAAAAAAAAAAGGTTGATAACAGATACCATGTATGAAGGTGAAGGACTAAAACACAGGGGCAGTAATTAATGTTTCATTTTTATTTTTACATTTTATGGTGAGAATTTTGAGAAGTAAATATTTTTTTTATGTGGAGTATAAGAATGTTCAATTTATCCCAGGTCCTAGGAAGTTTCAATTTTAGGATTCTGTTTTTGGTTTTTTTTTTTTTTTTTTTTTAGCAGTTTTTGGTGGGGCCGGGTTTGAACCCACCACCTCCGGTATATGGGGCCGGTACCCTACTCCTTTGAGCCACAGGCACCACCCCAATTTTAGGATTCTTATGGACAGTCAGAGAAAGGAGCTACTGAAATATATATGCAACAAAATCTTACCA
Organism: Galagoides demidoff; assembly: GCA_963574575.1. Taxonomy (NCBI): domain Eukaryota; kingdom Metazoa; phylum Chordata; class Mammalia; order Primates; family Galagidae; genus Galagoides; species Galagoides demidoff. The sequence continues at coordinate 19,044 of CAUYQV010088949.1, forward strand.
ATCATAAGAATGATCCAAACTAGGGTACATAGTCAGAAAGGTAATTTTATTTCTTTTATATATAGCACATAAAAATCTATGTTCTAAGGGCTAAATGTCATGCATTTGAAATGCATTGGCTTTCTTGGGGTAAACAGATAATCTCTGATTGATAATGAGTAGTGCTGCACATAGATTCAGCTAAAATCCTCACACCACTGACTTCCTCTCATACACTAAACAGGATATCTTTCTGTATATATTGCTATCTTAGTAATTATTACATGAATAATACAAAGAAATATTTTTGCATTTTAGGTTAGGTTACGAATTCTGAGTATTAGGAATCTAACAGAAGTAGTAAAGTCTTATTTGACATCCCTGAATGAAGGACTCAACTACAACTTGAACTTTACCTTGGAAAAACAATGTAAGCTAGTCATGTGTACCCTTATATTAATCTGAAATTTAAAAAAGAAGTTTTATTTGAAAGATTCTATTTATATGTTGGAAATCCAAACTGACAGTAGCATTCCATATGCCATATACATGTTAATTTACTTATTTATAAATACATTAAGTATAACAAAAACAACATGTCACTATGGAAGCCTAGCCTCACATATTTGAAGAACAGCCCTCTGCAACCTTCACCTTTCAACATGCTGTTATCAACCTTTTCTTAATAGAGTTTAAACTGAAATTCTCAGTATGTCAACAAACTTGAGCAGAGATTTACAAATGCTAATACTCAGGGTGATTTTCTCAAACTGATACTCCGTCATGTTGAATTCAGATTTGCTGAATCTTACAAAACATATCTAACATTAAGGTCTGTAAGTCAGAGCTGACGGTGTGGGTATTAGGAAAACTCATGGGTATCAATATACATATCACGGTAGTTTCAGAGAGTCTGATATTATTTCAGCAACAAAGAAGGCAACATTTGGAAATAGGGTTAAGATTTGAGTGAAAGCTTCAAAGTATGTGAAACAGCTTACACACAAAAAATCTTATTACAGATCACCTGCATTTCTATTTACATAGAATAATAAAATTATTCTCTCTAGGCCTCCATGAGGATCTACTTTTCTATCAGAATAAATATATTGACTTCATAACTTCAATATGCCGTGATGTTTTAAAAATATTTGGGTGATGTAAATTGCTCTTGTATGCTGTAGGAGATGTGTTTTTATTTATACTACTGACTTCACAGAGGCTTTATTTGTACTATCAACTTCTATACTTACAATGGATTTACAGAATTAATCAGGTGTTGGCCTGAACTCAGGACTATTTCTGAAATACATAGTCAGTGGTCACCTCCACGGCAGATTTCACAATTGCATTAACATGTAGACTGTTTCAATATCATGTTGCCAATTTGGAACAGTGTCATCAGAGAAACTCTACAAAGGTTCCCATTTTCTCAAAAACATTCTTTTCTAAGTATTCTTTTTTAGAGAATTTGGACAAAGCAAGGTCACTTGGTGGGAAAATAACATTATTTTAAAAAAAATTCCCTGGAGATGTCCCTTGGGAAAGCATTAGTAGGAAACAAATTAATATTTCCTAGTTTTCGGTTTCAGACTCTCCATTTTAATATTGCTTACATGCTACTGGCTATCTGCAGTGGATTTAATATTCTATAACATTATATTTCAGGCTTTCTCCCTATGGGCCCTGTGTCTTGCTTTTCATTTACTACATCAGGCTATTATTTGGCTTCATGTAAGAACTTGACATTATTCTGTTGTTCAGTTTCAACTGATAAAACACTTTGGATCAATAGAGAGCCCAGAAAAATTACACTATAATGGCAATGTGTTTAATGGGACATTTTTGTCATTACCAAAACTTTCATTTCAAGTGCTGGAAACTGCAGAAGGTGCCAGCCCTCTCTCACCTATAAGTATCTTCCGTGTGCTTCTGCCTGACTATTAAGTCCAAGCTGAGTATGAGCACTTAGTTCATCCTTGAAGAAACACATTGAGTTTGAAGTTATTTAATGCGATCATATAAATTTCTATATAGGTATTTCCAGTTGCCACATGAAGTGTATAAAATAATGGGGAAGAGCGAACAGCTTGATTTAGTACCTTCCTCCAGAAATATCTGTGGCTCTAGCAGGGAAACTAAGTTTAAAAAAAGTAGAAAAGAAAAAGGAAATTATACAACTCTCTGAATTCCTAGAAAAAAGAGTGATTTGTTTTATAAAGCAAAGATCAGGTAAATAAAATACTGAGGTAATTATATAATAATATCTCTCTAGATACTTTCTTAATAATGTTTTATACAAAAATACTGGTTTGACAAGATGACCTATGCTTGCATTTAGAGTAGATTATATAGGCAAAGTGAATAAGGGTTACTGGTACAGAACCATGAGTCTGACCATTTCATCTCAATTCATAAATTCATGGGGATAGTTCAGAAGTGATGATGTGCAGGTTTCTTAGAGTTCATACTGCAAATTTAAATAACAAGATTGTAACTGAGATGATTTCTTTGCCTTTGAAATAAAGGAACTCACATCAAGAGTTGGTAATGGATTTTTAGAACACTTTAACACAGGTGCAACATAAGCATTAAGAAAATTCATTCCATTAATGGAGGTCATACTCTAAAGAGCTTCAGAGAGCTAAGCAGTGGCGGCCTCTTCCTATCTCGCATAGAAAAACATAGATCAGTGTCTGCTGTAATGCTGTTCAAAAAAAAAAAAATGTCTAGAAACCATTGAGCACAGGAATTTTATTGCATTGGAGATCTCTTAAAACAGAAGAACAGCATTTGTACTTGGAAGCCCTGGCTATAGAAAGTCATTTTCCTATAAATAAGTGATATTTTTCCCCTTCTTTAAGATCTCTAAGACAGGGAGTATTCACCAAAAGATAGTAAGTTTCAACTAAAGACAAAAAATGCTACTACATTGAAGCAAGTAGTAGCAATTATCTCTTTCACTCAAAGAGATAATTCTTATTTTTATTTTTTAACTAGGAAACACATTCTGTTGGTGAGAATGTAAATTACTACAACCTCAATGCGAACAGTAGGGAGAATCCTCAAAGAACTAAGTAAGCCTACTGTTCCCTACAGCAATCTTACTACTTGGTATCTACCCAAAGGAAAATAAGTCACTAAATTAAAATGACACTTGCATTCATATGTTTATTGCAGCACAATTCACAATTGCAAAGATACAAAATCAATCTAAGTACCTATCAATTTATGAATGGATAAATAAAATATGGCGTATAAGTACACTCTATGGACTACTATTTAGCTGAAAAATTCCTCATCAGGTACAGTGTATACTATTTGAGTGATAGGCACACTAAACGCCCTGATTTCTACAATTTATACATGTAACATGTAAATCAATTCATGGTGCTACTTCTATCTGTCCATTAGGTCACTGGATAAGCTGCAAGTACTGAGAAGTACCAGAGAAAAAGAAAATTCTATGACAAATCTCTAGTCCAAATCTTATTTCCATTTGGAACTTATAATTCAGCAGCTGTAATGATAATCACAGAGTCTGTGAAGAATATAATTTTGTATGGACCCACTTTCAAGCAGAGAAAAGGAGAATCATTCAGATCTGTAGGATTTATAGCAAACCCATAGACCTTTATGCAAAGAACTATTTTGTAGAACAGCTTGTGGCTTGCTAGTGGGCCTTGGTAGAGAATTAATGGTTCATTACGGACCATTAACTGACTAAACAGTCTGAGATTCCAATCACACACCACCAACTCTATGAATGTATGCAGACATAGGAAAAAGTATCAGTAAAACTGTATATAAGAGACTAGAGTGGGGTCATGTAATCCAGTAGTAGTTCAGGCCCCTTTGACACTGATTGTTTCATCATAGCTTACTCAACTGGCACCTAAGGTCTCATAGGGAATTTGTTATAGTTGATTAGGAAAGACAAAAACAACTTATTTAAAGATGGTTGTACATTATATACTGGCATTATTCCAAAGGGATATCTTCAGTCTTACAACACAGTGAGGCCGAGTACCATAGTATTGTAGTGGAGCAGATTCTTCCCAGATGGCAGAACTGTGAGTGGTGATGTTTTTCATTTTCCTCTTTATTCTCTTTGAAAGGAGAATGGCCAGAAGTATGGACATATTTTGATTTATGGTTAGCTTCTAATGGTTTGGCTTGGAAATTAGAGATCTGGAAGGAATAAGGTTTGAAGATTGGTGATGTAAAGTCACCAAGTGAGTTATTTCAAAATAGACGCAGTGTAAATATATTTAAAATTCAAGTGAAACCTTACCAAATGGAATCCACTATATAGAAAGTTTTCAGTAATGAAGTGGACAAAATGACATATTTTGTGGGTGTCAGCCAGCCTCTTTCTCGAAACACTGGTATTTTTTTGTATTTACTCAAAAGCTCCATGAATAAAGTGGCCATTTTGGCAAACACAGAGGTTAGACCCAGACCAGACTACATGGACTTCCTCTTACCAAAGCTCATTTGGCTGCTACTACAGATGAGGGCCTAATTTTACCCCAAGGGAACTTCAGAATGAGCCTTCAATATGATGGAAACTGCCAAATATTTAGCAGTGACTTCGTTACAGTGAACACTTTCCATCACAAAGCAGGCAAAGGTTCAATCCCATTGGGATAAACAACTGTTTGAATGTAGATTTGCCTTCCTTCCCCATAATATTTCTGCCAACATCAATATCTATACACTCACAGAATGCCTTAACCACTCTGATGGTATTCTACACTGAATTATATTTTAACTAAAACTCTTTTTGCAGCAAAGAAAATTCCCCAGTAGGCCTATACCCATGGGATTATTTATCTTACTACATATATACAGACTTGGGTTACTGCACCAAAGTCTCAAAGTGTATAGAAAGTTGTGAGTGAGTGGTGATATGTCAACAAAGTGGGACTATTACTTTTTCATTAAAAATAACTAGTAAACTAGTTATTAATTTACAGCCTTCAATCTTCAGACCTGTGTTGTTTTGTCTTATTTTTGTACTTTTGGGACCGAAACTCTGAAAAATACACATCCTCCTTGTTGGTTAGATGCTATTCTTTGCTAACTGAAGCTACCAAGGACATTATGTACCTGGAGGAAGATTAAGGAATTTTTTTTTTTTAATCTTGTGTTTTGTCTTCATAAAAACCAATTTTCATTAACATAAGGGTACATATCATTATTCTACATTGTTGGCTTCTTCAAGTTTGTATATTTTTTCAGTGTGATAACAAGGTCAGTGGCATTTATTGGGTCCTCCAAACATGTACCTCAATGGTGGCAATTCTTGTGGTTCTATATGTGTGCTGACTTCCTCCACACAGTTTCATTATAACTAAGGTGGCAATGGGCCCTCTGTTCAGCTGAGAGACACTATAGCAATGTTTCCTTCACTGTGGGGCAGTGTATTCTTCTGACAGCCATACCTGTTCAAAAGTAGTGGGAAACTCTGCTTTTCAGAACCCTTCTCTAAATTTCTCTATTTATTCTTCATTTGTTAATTCCTTGCCCTAAGTATAGGAGTCAATTCCTGAAGCTGTTTCCTCAATCAAGGGTGATTCCTTACACATTTTTCTAGTTAAGCAACTTTTACATAGCTATCAATTCCTTATATTAATTTTTCCTCTTTGATGTACTGATGTGGTCCTGTTTTCTAACTAGATCCCTGACAGATATGGATTTTAATTGGTTACATTTATGTCTTAAAGTATCCTCTAGGCCTATTTACTAGTATTTCTGGTTCTCATTATTATAAGTACATTGTAGTATTGATGGAACAGGATAAGATATGGAATAAAAAAAGAGAATTAACAATATATTTCTTATTGTTACACACATACACAAAGATGACACCTTCATCAAGAATAGGAAAAAAGAGAATGTATATCTTTAAGGGAGATAGTTAGCCATATGTAAGAGAGAAAGGGGGATAGTAGGGGTAATGCCTAATGGGTGATAATCAGATCCAGTTAGCTTAATATGAATATTTATATACATTTCCCATATCTCCATTAAAACTTGAAAATGCACAAATTGTTTTTCCAAGGTGCCTTTCTACATAGTCATAAGTGCTTGTGGCCATACTTTGATAAGTTGGGTTTTTGTTTAAGAACTCTTAAACAGGCTCGGTGCCTGGGGCTCAATCCGCTGGGGCGCCAGCCACAGTACACCTAGGGTGGCAGGTTCAAATCCCCAGCCCACGCCTGCCAAACAACAATGATGGCTGCAACCAAAAAATGGCTGGGCATTGTGGCGGGTGCCTGTGGTCCCAGCTACTTGGGAGACAGAGACAGGAGACTCGCTTGAGCCCAGGAGTTGGAGATTGCTATGAGCTGTGATGCCATGGCACTCTACCCAGGGGGATAGCTTGAGGCTCCGTCTCAAAAAAAAAAACAAAAAAAAAACAAAAAAAAACTCTTAAACATACAGAATGAGTTTATGCAAATTGTCTCATTGTTACTTAAACTATAAATCCTAGTAGATGGCACTTTTTATTGGGCCTCAGTGGACTAGGTGGAAGGTGAAGAACATCGGCCACGTGACAGCTGAGTGTGGATAGATGTTTGATGCACCCAGGATTTTAAGAGACAATCAGTTTCTCTTCTCTCGCATCCACCAACTCTCACACCATAACACAAAAATTAAAATTAAGGACTTAGAAATTAAAAAGCCATTATCAGTATCTCCACGATTTGAGTTCCTTTTCACCCTGACTCTCTAGTATTTAAAATGCGGTCAATGGTATTGGACAAGAGCTGTCGTTTCTAGAAATACTAGTAAGTGGTATTTCATGAGCACATTTTATTATTCCACAATAGTGCATAAGATGAGTCTCATCATTGTGAATAAAGCTTATCATTATGATAAACAAAAAATCAGAACATGAGTCTGCTGGTGATACCAACAAAATGAAACAGTTCTGGTAACTAAATACAAAATTGAGGACACTAAACATCTGGAAAAAGTATGAAATGCAGAGAAACCCTAAAAATGATCCAAACATCCACTAACTTATACAAATATTATTTTTTTTAATTTTAAACTAAGAGGAAACAACACTTGGCAATAAAATCATACTGGTGGAAATACAGTGTTCTTTAAATTTTAACAATATAATTTAATGGGAAAGGTTAGGCATGTCATTACTCTCTCTATATTTAACTCAATGGAGCATTCAATAACTTATTGACTCTTCCTCAAAACAATGATTTCTAATACAGTTTACAATTCTCTACTTTCATACATATCAACAAAGAGAGGAGCTATCCATATCAGAGCTCCATAAGAGGACAGTTGATCAATTAAAGTAAAAAGTATTTGTCTTCTTGTTGCTCCATTAAGCTTAGCTATGCAAATACTATTGAATGAAACTAGAGTCCTTAGACTCTCAGGGAGATTTCTCTTGTTACTATCGATTCTCTAAAAGTGTGCTACAGTTTCTTTTGCCTGATAATTATGTTTGTGAATTCACTCTAGAAGTACTACATATTGTGGAATATCATTATGGTCACCAGTTGGCTGAGGGGAATACTTTGAAAGTGACCAGAGTCATATTCAGCAATGAGTTTGCTAGGATGAGTCATGAACTTAATTGTCCAACTTCATATATATACAATGATACATAATAAAATATTTATCTGGTTGTTGAACAAATTTCAAAAAAATACTTCTTTAAATTCCTCCAATATAACAGAAACATATTATTTGTTGATCCCTATTCTTGGTGCTACATGTGAGACAAGGGTTGTTTGCTGAAGCCTAGTCCAGGCAATTCCTGCTAGTCAAGAAGTTCATGACTTGATCATTGCTTTCAAAGACTTCTTAGAAAAAATAATAATAAACACAAGGAACATAAGAAAGAGAAATATCAACTTAATTAAGAAAAACTCAGAGGAAAACATGAATTCTTTCTAAAACAATGCTCACATTCTATGACTAAGACAAAAAAGTTGGAAAAATTGATGTTAAAAACATATAATACATTTGGATTATGTATGAACTATAATCATGATGTAAGCTCTAGAATCAAAGGAGGAAAATAAATATACAATTCACATCTTAAGGAACCTGTGTAGATATACAGTATGTGTAAAAATGATACTAATACCATCTCAATTTAAACGTTGACAGTTATTTCTTCAACATGTAAAATAAAGAAGAAAAAATTTAATTCTTAACAAAAATATGGAAATTACAAAAATAACATGGAATTTTAGGAGAGAGGCCATTGGAAACCTTTAGTACTAGGTCAGTGTAGTTGAATGTAAAGGCAGCAATACCAGATAGAGTATGTTGTGGTGTGTCAAATCTAGACTATATCATATGTTAATATGACATTTAAATGTTTCAACATTCTATAGGCAGAGATATATAATTTTATATTATATTTCATGGGATTAATAAAAAGATTTCTTTTTAGGAAGCACATATTGGAAATGATAAGGGATAGGAGACATAGTTTATATTTATTACATCACAAAATCCCAAACCAGAGATGCTGGCATGGATATGGAGAAAAGGGAACACTTCTACATTGCTGGTGGGAATGTAAACTAATACGTTCCTTTTGGAAAGATGTCTGGAGAGCACTTAGAGAACTAAAAATAGACGTGCCATTTGATCCTGCGATTCCTTGATTAGGTATATATCCAGAAGACCAAAAATAACACTACAATAAAGATATCTGTATCAGACTGTTCATTGCAGCCCAATTCATAATTTCCAGGTCATGGAAGAAGCCCAAGTGTCCATCAATCCATGAATGGATCAACAAACTGTGGTATATGTATGCCATGGAATACTATGCAGCCATAAAGAAAGATGGAGACTCTACATCCTTCATGTTCACATGGATAGAGCTGGAAAGTGTTCTTCTTAGCAAAGTATCACAGGAATGGAAGAAAAATATCCAATGTACACAGCCCTATTATAAAATTAATTTATAGCTTTCATATGAAATCTATAACCTAATAACAGCCTAAGAAAATGGGGTGGGTGGGGAGAAGGGTGGGAGGAATGGGTGGAGATAGGGTGATTGGAGGGAACACTTCTATGGTTTATCTTACAAGGGTACAAGTGAATCTTTCTAAGAGTAGAATATGAATGTCTTAACACAATAACTAAGAAAATGACATGAAGGCTATGTTAACCAGTTTGATGAAAATATTTTAAATTGTATGTGAAAACACCACACTGTACCCAAGAAATTGCATTAATGTACATAGT
>CAUYQV010088951.1:0-20816 GCA_963574575.1 Galagoides demidoff
TTAACATTTATGAAGGTACCACCATTTACGAAAATGTTTACATATGAGTGGTTACACCCTAAACATTTTCCAATAACTTTTTTCCTTTGAAAAATATGACATTTATCGGCTAAGGCGCCAGCCACGTACACCTAAGGTGGCGGGTTCAAATCCCCAGCCCGGGCCCGCCGAACAACAATGATGGCTGCAACCAAAAAATGGCCAGGCGTTGTGGCGGGCGCCTGTGGTCCCAGCTACTTGGGAGGCGGAGGCAGGAGACTCGCTTGAGCCTAGGAGTTGGAGGTTGCTGTGAGCTGTAATGCCATGGCACTCTACCCAGGGGGATAGCTTGAGGCTCCGTCTCAAAAAAAAAAAAAAAAAACATTCACTTTGCTTTAAAAGCTTTAAAAGGATAAAGTTGGATGAGGTACAAGTAGAAGGGATTGTCTTCACAATCTCACATGACTCTTAGAAAAAAATGAGACGTCAATGGCTTGTGGCTTGCATTAAGTAAAGTCAACTTGCCAGAGAATCACAATATCAGACGGTGAAAGAACAGATGAAAAGGCTTACACACGTGGGTGTAGTAGGAGGTAAGAACACACAGAAGCCACCAATCATTAACATGTTTGATCTATTGGAGAGCTAGTAGGCAGCTCCTTTAAATAGGGGAGGGGTGGGGGAAGGATGAGTGGAGGGAGGGTGATTGGTGGGACTACACCTATAGTCCATCTTACAAGGGTACTTGTGAATCTTTCTAAATGTAGAATATAAATGTCTTAACACAATAACTAAGAAAATGCCATGAAGGCTATGTTAACCAGTTTGGTGAAAATATTTCAAATTGCATATAAAACCAGCACACTGTACCCCACGACTACATTAATGTACACAGCTATGATTTAATTTTAAAAAATAAATAAAAGAAATAAATAAAGAAGTACAGAAGGAATTGTACTTGATAAGTACAATTGATAAGAGAATTGTCTTCATCATTGAGAATACTCATCTCTAGAGACCAACGCTAGTGGTAGGACTAGGCTCCCTGATAGGAATGAATATTGCTAGAAGCATAAAATAATAGCCATCAGCTGGCAGCATCTAACTGTCAGGAGCAAAGTGAATGCGATTTAAGTGGTAGATCAAAGGGGCCTGATGCAAGGATACTATATGTTTAATAGAAGATGGTGATTTTCGGTGCAAGATATAGAAGAACCTAAGAAATAGGAAACTTAATTTAGAAATCAAAAGAAATTATGAATAGATAAGCAGAAGGCAAAGTGAAATAAAATGTCATAAAATGTCACAATACCTTTCTCAGTTTCTGGGCTTGAGCCAGGGCTCTGATCAAAAACCCGGTAATGAAAGAAGAATTCATGCGATACTCAGCCTATAACTCACCCTGATCAGTAATTCCTTCTAAGACTATTTCTACACAAAAATCATATCATACAAAAATAGAGATAGTTTTATTTTATCCTCTATTGCTCGGGGTATATTTTTCTCTTTTTCTCAACTTACTCCACTAGCTGGGATCTTCAGTGTGATATTGAACAGAAGTGGTGAGAACAGACATCCTTGCTTTACTACTGATGATAGGGGGAAATCCTTCAGTCCTTCACAGTAAAGTCAGAGACTAGCTCTAGACATTTATGTAGCCGCTATTTTTAAAGGTTAAGATAGTTCCCTACTATTCCTAGTTTCTCAAAACATTTTATTAGGAATAGTAATAATGAACTTTATTCCAGGGATACAAGGATGTTTCAGCATGAGTAACTTAATAAATGTGAATCACAACATAAAAAAAAAAAGCAAAGATCATATGATCATCTCAACAGCTACAGCAAAAACATTTCACAAAATTCAACACTTTGTTTTGATGAAAACCTTCAACAACCTAGACATTTAACATATTATCTAGACTGAAAAATTATAACATTTATTCAAGAATCCACCATTTGGAAGAAAAATATTGTTTGAACATTGTGTTGTTTCCCAGAGCTACAAATGGAAATTCACATGAATGAAGGGCATAACAAGAAAAATGTATTTTCTCTGATTGGAATTTATTTTCTCTGATTTTCTAAGAAGCTCAAAATGTCAGCAAGGTTGTTTTCTTCTTAGGTCTTTCTTCTTGGTGGTATATAGCCACAGTCTACTTGTGTCTTCACATCATCTTCTCTGTGTACACAATTTATATCTGAGTTTTCTCCCTCTCTCTCTCTCTCTTTTTTTTTTTTTTTTTGTAGTCTGTCACCCAGACTAGAGTGCTGTTGTATAATCACAGCTCACTGACGCCTCGAACTCCTGGCATCAAGTGATCCTCTTACTTGTCCTCCCAAAGTGCGGGGATCACAGGTGTGAGTCACAGCAACTGGCTTAAATATTCTCTTCTTATTAAGAAACTGGTAAAATTGGATTAGAGCACCCCCCCATGACCTTATTTTAAGGTAATTACTTCTTTAAAGACTCTGTCTCCAAATACAGAATTGGGGGTTGGAACTTCAACGTATGGTTTGGGGGGTGGGGAGGAGACATAATTCAACCTATAACAAATAACAAATTCTCACATTTTGTAATACTTATATTGAATAAAATAATGCTAAATAATAATTAAGCCTTAAATGAATAAAATATTAATTCCTAATATCCTAATACAAATGACAGTTCAAGTGACTGGCATTCTTCAATCGATGATGCTTTTATATACAAATATCTTCCAAATCACCTAACGTCTTTTTTTTTTTTTTTTGAGACAGAGTCTCACTATGTCACCCTTGGTAGAGTGTTGTGGCATCATAGCTCACAACAACCTCAAACTCTCAGGCTTAAGGAATTCTCTTGCCTCAGCCTTCCAAGTAGCTGGGCCTACAGAGGCCTACAATAACGCCAAGTTACTTTGTTGTTGTTTAGTTGACCTGGGCCGGGTTCGAACCTGTCAACCTGTATGTGGCTGGAGCCCTACCCACTGAGCTACAGGTGCCACCCTCACCTAACTTTTTTCTTCATTATTAGGACTGCAAGATACTCATTTCCAAATTCCCCTCTCTTCCTGAGAGTTCATATTTTATCATCTTTCTTGGCATTCATTGTTCTCGGTATCTTTCTGCTTGGTTGCCATATTGCCACATGGCAAACTAGTGTGGTTAAAGAGGGAAGTGCACCACTCGATATTACTAGAAAGAAGACATGAGGGCACTGCTACTCCATTTCTGGTTTTGTTTCTCTTTCCCACCATGTTCCTGCTATCCACACTTGCCTGGCATCTGTGAGGGAGAATGGGGATGCAGCCTCTGTTCCTTTAGAATCAAGACAAGATGGAATTTCTACATTGAATTATTATCAAGGAGACCACTGGTTCACAGTAAGGTTTTGTTTTGTTAAAGTTTTGTGCTTTAAGGAAAAAGCACATATATTTCTCGTTATGGCAAAGCACTCTTGCTCACACCATGGAAATAGAATCTGGGACATATCACATGAATGCTGTGACTCTGAGTCTTTGTGCAGATTGCACATAAACGTGGACATATATTTTTATTCATCTTACATTATATGCTTTCCTGATAGTGAAATAATTAACTTTCAGGTAGAACAATTGTTTTCTAAGAATATTTGGCAAGAACTCTGCCATTTAAGTTCATTTAACTACAAATTGTTGCTTTGTTGATCCCTCGGATGTAAACCCAATTTCTTTTTAAAACCTATCAGTCTGGGTAAGTATAGAATAATGCCATAGGCAAGATCATGAAACAAATTAATTATTTCTCCAATTCAATGCATAACCATTCATGAAAACATTTGTACCAAGAAATCACCAAGCCAACAGTTTTTAAAAAGGAAATTTCTTGACAGTCTTTTAGTTATTAAGAGGATAATCTTTTTTAAGGGTTGATAATATCCATTAAGTACAGATGTCCCCTTCTTAGGAAAGAATTATCAAGGATTTAAAAAAAAATTAATGTTTTTTCTTTTTTGTTGCGGGAGGGCATGACATTACTTAAATAATCTTCTAAATATGCTCTTCTCAACCATGACACTATTGTAATTTTAGACCAGATAATTCTTTGTTGTTGGGGGCAGAGGGTGTATTCCAAGATATATCCCAGAATCTTTTCCTTCTAATAGCTTCTAGTAACAAGTCTCTTTCACCCAGTTGTGACAATCTAAAATATTTCATGAAATTGCCACATGTCTTATGGGGAACAAAATTGTCTCCAATTGAAAAACGCTACTCTATACTATTTAAAATTGTTACTAAAGTCAAAAATTATCTGAAAATCTGGCATGTCTGGTGGTTAAAATGGTGAATGAACTTCTAATGAAGTAATGCAAGTAGTCATTGGAGTATGTGGTGTTTATTAAAGTGTGTATAAGGAGGAAATAATACGTTTCTTCAATTGGTGGAAAGAAGGTACTTGAGTTAAGGATTTGTTCTTTTTATGCAGCTTCAGAAGCTAAACTAGAACCATAGACTGGAGATTACAGTGGAAAGAGTGTAACTAAATTAAAGAATTTAAATTTAAGTAATTAGAGTCAGGTTAACATAATATTTTAATTTTTTTTTATTTAAGTGAGTACTAAATCAAAAAATTGTTACTATTTATTGGCAAAGTATTATCTTGTCTTGTAAATTGCCAGCTCAAGTTCCTTGTACTTTTTACTACTGTGATATTTATATGGATTTTGCTAATTTATAAGGCCCTTTTGTAACAGAAAGCCATTAACTTTTGCTTGTTGTATATAGCACGTATGTTATTACTATATTTAAAATGTTTTCATTTTATTGCTGTTTTTGATATAGAACTCTTGTTAAAAAGTTGCATAGTCCAAGCCATCAATTTGTTACTGTTCTTTCTTCGTTACTTTTATGTTTAATGAGTTCGTTCCCATAAATAGAGTAAATACCCAACAGTATATTTCTTGGATCTCTTTGTTTTAAATTTGTGAATTAAATTAAAATACCTGTATAATATATTATATGTTATTATACATTATATTATACAGATATATAATATATAGTATAGTATACTATATATTATATACTATACTATATTATATATGATGATCTATTATACAGATATATAATATATAAAACAGATATATATTATAATATCTATAATAATGTACCTATAATATCTGTATATATTATACAGATATATTATATATTATAATATCTGTAATTTCTAAAGGATTTCTAATTCTGTGCTACTGACTTTTGATAAAAGTGGGATAATAATCCATTCACTGAAGGCCTACGGTGAACTATACACCCCTAACATTGTGCTGGGTGGTTTACAGATTGTAATGTGTATGATCTTATTTAACACAGCATCACTGGTAACAAAGGATGATTATTCTTGGTTTAAAGATAAGGACATTGAAACCCTCAAAGTGTAATAGTTCTGTCAAGGTTACACATTTATAAGTGGTGGGACAGAAATTTAGACCAGATCTGCTTGACCTCAAGCTTATGTTCTTTCAATTACAACAATAGTCCACAAGCAATAGGGAGCCTCTTGGGCCTTTAAGTGGAAAAATGACATGATAAAACTGTGCATTAACAAAATGGATTCAGCAGTAACTGACATGGGGTATTATAAAAAGAAGAGTCTAGACACTTTTGAAATAGCCTGAGTCGAGGATGATGGAATCAATCTGAATGAACGTGGTAACTTGAAATTGAAAAGAGATATTACGGGGAGAGAATTGACATGACAGGGTGACTGATTAAATTGGGGGCTAGGAAGTAGAGGTGTTAAAGGTCTGGAATTTTCTGGTAATTCAACTTGAAAGAACATTGAGCAGTTTTTCAAATATGAAGTTTTTCTAAGGAAGATTGTGACTTCAGTTTTGGACAGCATGGGGTGCCAAATAGAAAGGGAAGACCCTAAGTGAGAATTAAAAATGTAATGTTGCATCCTGGGACAGTAAAAGGGGGTTAAGAATTGAGAACCGGTATGGGAGTCATCAGCACTGATTTTAATAGAAACCACGAGATTGCAAAGGGTACGCACTGCAATGAGAAGAATTGTGAACAGAGGCTGGAAAAATATTTACATTGAAGTTGTGGGAATAGAAGACGAATTTACATAATAAAGGAATGAGAAGTAGAAAGGAAAACAAATGAGTTTTTACTTTTAAAAGATGGTCATAAATGGAAAACACTCTAAAGGTTTTTAAGTAGCATAGATACACACTGTCAGTGCCATCCCATGTTAGAGTAATGCTTGGTTTCCCAAATTCCAGCTTCCAGCACCTGTTTTACTCAGCTTCAGAGTTTTCTCTCATCACCAGAACCTGCTATGCTTGCTCATACCACAAGCTAGCAGTGCCAGAGAATTTCGCTCCAATAGTTAATGGAACTCATTGTGTAAAGACTCCAGCTTTCTGGCCTTGGCCTTGGGTAGAATAACTCTGGGGCACGTTTTCTACACTGGCTATGCCAGTTACCCAGCATGCTCAGCTCTACTCTCAGGAAAAAAAAAAAAAACTGCCTGATAACAAAAGCTTTATTGAGTGTCTTCTCTATTAACATGGTGCTATTAGTGTTCCTGGGAGATCATTTACAAAATAAACTTTGTGTGCTCTTAAACTCAAATCTGCCTTGGAGTCTACTTCTGGGAGAACCCAAAGGAAAACAGAACATTCAGAAGGATAAAGGTTAAAGGGACAGAGAAGTCGTTGTTGACTTTAAAGACAGCCCTCGCAAATGACGGGGAGTTAGAAAACCAAGAAGGAGACAATGCTTGGGAATGCCAGGTAATCTGAGGTTGTGAAGAGGTAAGCTGAGCGAAACATTGGATTTTGGTCAGAGCAACAAATTCCTCTACCTAGTGTGAGGTGAAGGGGGATGTTAAGGATCTGGAAAAGAGCAGATAAAGTCTGGACGAACAGCTGCTGTGGACAAGATAAACCATCAACCAGTATTAGAAATATCTTTTTTTTTTTTTTTTTTTTTGAGACGGAGCCTCAAGCTATCCCCCTGAGTAGAGTGCCATGGCATCACAGCTCATAGCAACCTCCAACTCCTGGGCTCCTGCCTCCACCTCCCAAGTAGCTGGGACCACAGGTGCCTGCCACAACGCCCGGCCATTTTTTGGTTGCAGCCATCATTGTTGTTTGGTGGGCCCGGGCTGGGGATTCGAACCCGCCACCTTAGGTGTATGTGGCTGGCGCCTTAGCCACTTGAGCCACAGGCGCTGAGCCCTTTCTGTAGACCTTTATGGAATTAAGTAGTTTATTAAAAAGCTGTTTTCATTTATGGTCTCCTTTTCAACCTCCAGTGCTTACAGAACTCCCTGAAAGACATGAAGGACGTCGGCATTTTACAAGTGAAGGTTTTAAAGGCGGTCGATCTCTTAGCTGCGGATTTTTCAGGTATAGACGATTTTCCTTTTCTAATTCATTATTTATTCCCTGCTTCGAAATAATCTTCTGACGGAGCAAAATGCTTAATAAGTAGAAGCATCTACACAGCAATCGTGCTTCTTCACACAGAATCGTAGCAAAAAAAGATGCATACTTGTGCAATTTTTTTTCACATAATGCCCATTTATTACCTTTTTTTTTTTTTTTTTTTAAACTCTGCTTCCATCATAAGCTAGTCTACCTGGGCTTCAAAAGTACTTGTAGATTATCAGCTTCACGACTTCTTTATTTGTTAAATTAAGTTTGTGGTCCAGCTTTTCTGTCCTCTGGTAACAGTAACTTGAGCACTCACCTTTACCCCTGCTGGCTGTAGCCATCACAGGAAGGCAGGTGAGGGCGGAGCAAGCTGGCACCTCACAGTAACAATAGCTGGAGGTCAGGCCTGGGGACCATGTTGTGGTCAACGCTGTCTTCTAGGAAGTTCCTTTGGTGTTTTACTAACTTGATCTTTTAGTAGACAGACGCTTAGTGCTGGATTGTGCTCTGCTATGTGTGGAATAATCTAAATAGTTCCAGCGTCTGATCTGAGGCTCGTTGCCCCATGACCCCCTGGGGTGACTAACAGTTTAGCGGCCTACATGACACATGCTATTTACCAAGTAAATTGGTGAATACAAAGAGCATGCTACAGCATGATTCTATCTATTAACTTGGCATTATGTTTTCTTTTAAAAATAGCTCATAATTTTAGAATGTCACCTATTCTTCCAAAAATAATTTTCTCCTATTTGTAGAACCTTGACATTTCTAAGACGGAGGAAGTAAAACCTTTGGAAAAGAGAATTTTAATTTTAAGCGTATTATATTTAAAAAATGATACAAAATATACATTCAGTTGCAAAATGTTGTTCTCTTTCTCCTGCCTCAAAAATGAACCAGTAGAGGCTCAGCACCCATAGCTTGGTGAGTAAGGCACCGGCCACATACACTGAGGCTGGCGGGTTTGAACCTGACCCAGGCCTGCTAAACAACAATGACAACTGCAACAAAAATAGCCGGGCATTGTGGCAGGTGCCTGTAGTCCCAGGTACTACTCAGGAGGCTGAGGCAAGAGAATCACTTAAGCCCAAGAGTTTGAGCTTGTTGTGACACCACAGCACTCTGTCTCAAAAAAAAAAAAAAACAAAACCCAAAACTCCAGTCCACTGTCATTTGATCATAGATCAGAAGAGGTAGCCACTTGTTATTGGTGCCTGGAACATTCAAGAAGTATGTAACTATTTATGTCTGTACCCAGCATTTTTGAGTCAGCCTTACTTTATAAACGAGTGTTCATTTAGTGAAATTCCTCAGGGAACAAAGCACTCCCACGCAAACAAAAAGGAAGTTCATTTGTTCGGAATAACCAGAGACTTTCTCTATAGAATGATAATTTTAAACAAGGTACCAAAAGGGGACTTTCTCACTTTTCTTTTATACGTATATATATTTTTAATTTTGTGGTTATTTGTTTCTTAAAAATAACAAAAAGTCGCCACAATAACTGATGCTTTAAGTCTGTTTCTCCCAATAGTTAGGAATCCTGGTAAAAGTCCACAGGGTGGGGTGGGCAGGTCTTGGCAAAGGTGTCACAGAGGTTACCGTTTCTGTCTGCAAAGGACGGGCATGTCCTGTACTAGAGGAAGAAGGCAGAGCAGGTGGTAAACCTTGTTGTCACTGGTTTTAAAGATTTTAAAGCAATCTATCTCTATGCAAGTAACAATTAGCAAAAGAAGATATGGGTCATTCAAACCACCGGAAGCAAATTAGAAGGCTTTTCCTCAATTGTCATTGATACCATGCTTATATGATCATAGAAATAATTTTAAGTAAACTTTAGAAACACTTGTTACTATTCTAGTATTTTAGAAAACTGGAATAAGATGCATATATATACACTAAAGTGAAGGTCTTTACTTTAGTAAAGTAATTTACTACAAAAGAAAAAAATTAGCCTGCATTTTCCAATGTGTTAAAAATATTAACAATGTAAGTCTATATCACTAGTATTAAGATACTTGAAAAAGATGAAGGCTTTAATTCTGTAGTGTACGAGAATGTATATTGTTTTAAAATTCTTATAGATATGCCATTTTATTGTATGAAGCTATTAGCAATTTTACATTTGTATATATCTTGAGTATTTTTTTAGCATTTCTGAAATTTGTATAAGACAGAACACTTTATTTTTAAACAAAGAATCTGAAGTAATCCATCTTCTCTTGGAACTCATCCCTCTCAAATTGGTGGAATATATTGTAATCTTTTCAGGTTTTTGCCAGCATTAGATGTGGATAGCCATGAGCAGTTATTCTAAAAGGAGAGCTTGTCAGATATTTTTATTAAAGAGTTTGCCTCACAAATTCCTTATGCCAAACATAACCTAAAATTTCTAAGTAACAGGTGATCTAGTCTGATGTTATTACTTTCGTAGCAAACCAGGGCACAGCCTTGATTCACGAAGCAAATGATAAATGGTACACTGAGACTCAAGGTGAACATAGCTTTGTGTCAAGTTTAATGAGACCAACATACTTCACTCAGCTGCTGCTAGTCTCAAAATAGCTATTTTAAGGAGAAAATAACCCACATTCTAGTGATTAAATGAGAGAGGAAAACATTTTGTTCTAGACAAAGCTGATCGGTGGTTAGTGCGACAGGTTCCCTCTACACAGTAGGGCCCAGATAGAGCGTGGTGCAGTCTAATCTACTCTACCCAGAGCTGATCAGACTCGTGAATTACTAGTACTAAAAAACACATAGAGTTTATCTCGTAACTGTTAAAAGAGAATACAGTAAACAGTGTAATAGTAAAATGTTAGATAATTGAAATATTTTCTGGTAAGAATTGTGTCCTATTTCAGTATAAATGACAAACACTTATCTTACCTATTGACAGATCAACCAATGACAAGTAGGAAACTCTTGCCATGCTCAGTTCGTATTTGCAGAATTGCTCAGCCTGGTCTTATCATAATGTATAGAAGGTTGTAGAGAAGCTTTTGGAATTGTAAAACGTGTGAGTTAATTCAGCTTACCAGTATTGAGACCATTTTGGCCACCACTGCTTTACACCTGTGCCAAAATTCAATGCTTAGTCGATGACTCTTACTAACATTTCATACATGTACCTTCCTACTCATTCAGCTTCCTTTTTATTTGTTTTATTTTTTTGAAATAATGCCTGTAGAGTGACTCCCTTCCCCCTAAGGAATCCTCCAGGGGCACAACACTGGTTGTTATTTATTCTCCCTCTGTTATTCCTTTAACCTTTACCCTGTTACCACTACCGGGAGGGCCCAGACCACTAAGAATTCTGACATAATCCAGGGGATTCTAGAGTGTTCTTTGACTTGCCGTGCTGCTAGTAGAAAAGAGCAGGCAGAGGTTAAGTAATACAACACAACACAGTATAGCGAAGGTCTCAATGTCTCTTCCTTTTCTAGCTCGACTCCATCTTCATTTCTCATTTCTATCATTATCCTCATGTGTATGTCACGGTGAGGAGCTGGGGAACCATCAAGGGGGGACAAAGGAACTGCAAAGACCGTCTTCACTCACCATTCAAACCTACATGTCTTCCAGAAGTCTCGGGGATTTTTATTTCTCCCTTGAGACTTTTTGGCACTTTTGACCATTCAAAACCAAGTCATAAACTTCAAAAAGCTTCTGAATATGTCTTGATCCTCTGGATCTTGTATCTTTGGCAGTGAAGTTATCACTTGGACCCCTCTCTGTTTCCGATGAGACAACCCCCAAACGAGCATCATCTCAAAATACCTGTTGTAAGAATGGTAAAGACTGCATGTTTCTAAGGAAGAAATGCAGATAAGGTTAGATAATTGAGTGTATTTGAGTGAACTTATTATAGAGTGTATTTGATAAACGTGTTAGGAACTATAATTGTGCCTGATCCAAAATACATTTCATTTTAGAATAAAGGTACATTTAATTCTAGAACCCCCTCCCCTGTTCTATTTCAGGGAACCCAGTATAGCTCTCCAGTTGCTTAGAAATAATTCTTTTTCCCTCAGCGTAGGGAAAGTCACCTTGGTGTTCAATCAAGTGATTTGGACAGATACTCGTTGAGCACCAACACTCAGCAAGTAGATGTGCCCTCAGGGAGCTTATGATCTGTAAGCCACTGTCATCCTCCGTCATCTTCACACTCCCTTCTCTCCTGCAGAACTGCAGGTGGAAGGGGTGGTGTGTGCCTCCCCTCAAGACGAGGACCTTGCTCAAAATCAAGGGGTGGCGTTTCCAGTTCACTGCTCCCTTGTCTGTGGTGTTAGGAAGAGCGCTTGTTCTGTCCCACACGTGGGTTTGATCCCTGCAGTATTGTGGGAAGTACTCACATTTGTTCCTTTTCCGTGGATCTGGGACTCCTGCCTAAAGCGGAACAGTGTTCAGCTTGATGATTTGTTCATTGAAGATGAAAATTATTGCCCTCATTTTTACCCTTTATTGCTATGGTAGTTGCATTTTAATCCCGATGTAATAGACGATACAGGGAAGAGGACAAACGTCATAATAATCTTGGTTCTACAACTTTCTGACCTTTAGTCCATTCTGTGCTTCTACATCCTCATGGATATTTTGAGGGTTCAATTAAAACCTAAATGAACATTTTCGATATGTATTGAATGATTAATAAATAGATAACCTTGGAAATAAATACTACTAATCACTTTTTATCTCTTTAATAATTACTTTGAGAAATCTGTAGTTACCGCTACATGACATTTTTTCTTTTCCTTCTTTTTTCTGTTGCCTGCTAAAAAACTGAAGTCAAAAAATATGCTTTGTAGTAGGGAAATTCTCATACTAACATAGTTTATTGCTTGCTTTTCACATTTAGATAATCTGGACAATAGTTTTATCAATATAAAACACCTTTATGGGCTCATCATATTTTTTCTTATACAGAAAAGTGCTATTCTCAGAAACCATTAGCCAAAATATTGCATTTAGACCCCACATTACAGAGTAAAAATGTTTCTCCCATATGCTACGATACTGATTTTTAAGGCGTTTCTGTAAAGTATAATAGTGTAAATATATGTATTTTATTTCTTTTTGTTTTTGAAATATAAGACTGCTTATATCAAAAGGGGATTAGTTATTGTTCTCTAGAGATTTTAGACCACATGCCCATATTAAGTTTTATTTTCATTGTCCTTCTCTTGAAGCTATATCCATAGCAATAATTCTCTTAAAGATGCCCTATTTACAAAAGGATGATTGCAATTTCTACAAAACTCAGCATTGGTGATTGAATGCTTTTAATTTTCATGCGATTCTTATGGATAGCGGAGCTCAAAGTGAGACCAACTTTTGAAAAACACATTAAAAACTACATCAATCTGCCTTTGGCAGGCAGGCTGTACTGTCTGCCAGAAAACACGGATTCTGGTCAATGTAAACTTTGGGAACATACAGAAGATGTGGCAGTTTATAACTTAAATTCATAAGAATGAATGAATTCAGTTCATTTATTACATTCCATGACTTAACAGAGAATCACTTCCATCTTAGCAGTTGGACTCTTAGTAACATCTTTGTTTATTCAGTAAATACAACTCTTTTGTGTGAGACCCCCCCTTCCCCCCTTCTGTGTGAGATCACAGTGCCCTAGGGACATGGTGGGGTATAGGAATTGGCCTCTGCTCTCACATGAAGTGACTGATTAAACCCGTGGCTGTCCAATTTCAATTATACTGCTAAGGTCAAGGACAGGGTGCTAACATTCATTACAGGGATGCCTGATGGGAGATCCTGCAGGAGGTGATATTTTGGCTGAGATGTTGAGAAGAGGAGTTGGTGTAGCAGAGATAAAGGAAGAACATTTTTATTTTATTTTGATTTTTATATTTATTTATTTTTGAGACAGAGTCTCACTATGTCACCCTGGCTAGAGTGCCGTGATGTCACAGCTCACAGCAATCTGAAACTCTGGGGCTTAAGCCATTCTCTTGCCTCAGCCTCCCAAGTAGCTGGGGCTACAGGCACCTGCCACAATACCCGGGAATTTTTTGGATATAGTCGTCATTGTTTAGCAGGGCCAGGCCTGGTTTGAACCTGCCAGCCCCATTGTATATGGCAAGTGCCCTAACCACTAAGCTGTGGGCGCCGAGCCAGAAGAGGACTTTTAAATGAGGGAACAGTATGTTTCAAGGGCTTTTCGAGGTCTGGGAAGAAAGCACATCAGACTGGAGACCAGAAAGAAAGATGGACCCTTCAGGGGGAGAGGAGACTTAAGTCTTAGGTGGGACTGGATTATGTAGGAATTTAGGGGCCAGGTGAAGAAAGTTAAGAAGCTTTAATAAAGGAGTGATACAATCTGATATAAACCTGTAAAAGTTCATCCCGGAAGCTGTGGGGAGCAAAGATTTTGAAGGAGGAATGAAAATGCAGAGATGTTAGGGGGTGATACCACGTGTGTTTGGGAACTTGGGTAGCAGCAGAAATGGAGTTGGAAGGGACGTGCTTATGCCACTTGTTTGTTCTATTTGGTTCTAGAATCTTATCAGCAATGTAGTTTAACATTTTAGCAAATGGACTGACTCTTTATTCTCCTTTGCTGTTTTCACAGTCCTAACACGGATGTGTCAGCACCTTGCTCTGGGTATCCGTCACCGTGCCGTGAGCAGGGTTCCCCTGCATGACACTGAACAAGCCAGTCTTGGTCCTAGAGGAGCCCAGGACCCATGTGGAAAGGCAGGAGATAGGGGAAAAGTGGGGCCCAGAAAGAACAGAACTGATGTTTCTTCTTTTTACAAAACCTCTCTCAGTTCCAGGCATAGTGCTTTCTGCACTGTGTGGAACATGAAGTAGTTGTTGAACAAACGAGCAGGTGCTTCATGGAGGAGGCAAGATACCAAAACTCATTTTCATAGTAGTCAGGGGCTCCCTGGAGGTTGCAGAGAAAGTTCCACAAAGAGGATCTGTTTAACCTGGGGCTGGGAGGTTGGATGCATTTTTATTTTTGGAGGGTCGTGCAGGGACCAGTCTGTTCCCCGGGTAAAGTACGAAGCAGGAAGAGTCCTGTACTTCTGTGTGGAAGGCAGGATAGGGAGCCCTGTGAGCTTAGGGGTTGGCTGGAGTTAGGAAACAGACTCCAGCCTTGGGATAGGGTTGGTTGATGGGGGTAGAGCAGGAAGATTATGTGGTTGACAGACCATATAGATTTCCAGAATGATCAATTTTTTCCCAATATACAGTACCAGTGTTTATAAACAAATGGTTGGAAGCCAACATGTGAAAGCCTGGCTTTAGGAAATTTCATCTGTCATGGCTCTGCGGCCCACCTCCCAGCCTCTAAATGTATGGTCTTCATACTTCACTTCAGGAGTTGTTTGCCCAGAAATCCTTTCTTCTAACTCTGCCTCTCTAGTGACAGTCTAGGTTGGTTCCTGGTTGCTGGAGGGATAAAATGGAATGAAATCAAATGAAGTCTTTGCGTCTCTCCACCCGTATTCACATTTCCTAATTACCACCATGTACACACACACACCTTCCTAATAAATTTGTTGCTCTCATCTGTCCCATCTTCTCAGTAAGGATCTTTCCATTTCTGCAAGCCAAACACTCCCCTTTTAAACCTTGCTGACGATTGACCTCCATTATGAAGTATTTCTGGACTCTTCCTAACCAGATCACATTTCTCTGAAGTTTCGTTTTCTCATCTGCAAAATGGCATATAGGGTTGACTTGAGCATTAAGAAAATGTACCTAAAAGAACTTGTTTTCCTGCAAGGTGTGTAGGCAGGTGGACGGAGCATGCTCCCTCGAGCCAACACCACGCACCAGGAAGAGCCAGGGCATTCCCTGCCATTGGCTGTCACGGGGCTTTGGCACTTTTCAGGGGGGGATGGGAAAGGCATGTCTAATTGGGGTGCCTGCATCAGGACCCTTAAGTATAAAGGCTGACTGCAGAGTGGAACTTTACCGAGTAGAACAGCAAAGTGATGAGGAGAATCCGCGATCAGAGATGAGAGCTGTAGCAACCTGGTTTCCTGGGGGGTGAGTGTGAGGGAAGTTTCCGTGGGAAAGGTGTCATTCGCAATCTAGCAGGGACCATTCCGAGGGTTCCTCATAGGTAATGGCCTGCTGGTCATTATGTGTCAGGGCCTGATTCAGAGCTAGGGATGGTGGCTGCTTACTGAATGGTTGTCAAATGAATAATATGATCCCTGATATACATATAATATGTGTTATTTAGTCTGTGTAACTGTCATAAATATAAAATTATTTAAATGAACCCCCCCACTTGCCATTTATGACATAGAAATGAATTTAAAGTGGTGTTAGAAAATAGCAAAAACTATGGGATACACGGTGCTGAGACTCCAGGGTGAGACGGAATCACCAGCGGTGTAACCGTGTCAGGGCGACATGATGTCTGGACTCATGTTTTACCTGTGGCGCACACACCTGTCTGCCCAGTGCTGTTCTCTAGGATCCATTGGGGAACATTTGGACTTATTATGAGAGATAATTGTTATCTCAATTAAAAATATCTGTTATTTAAAGTCCATTCAGCATCCTCCTATATCTGCAACCTTTTAAGAGAAAGAAATCAATCCACGAAGTGGACTCTGTAGACATTTCAATGTCTTTGTTTTTTCTTGCTTCTGTCTGCCTGTTTATATCGTAATATTAATAACGGCAGCATTTTAATGAGCTCTGACTGAATCATCTTCAGAGAGTTGGAGCAGCGCGTTCCTCGGAGACACGTAACTGAAGTTCCCAGGTTCTGGAGGGAAGTCTGTTACTCATTAGCTGGGACAGCTGAGAGAGCGCGTGCTCGGGAGAGTAGGAGCCGGCACAAGCCCACCTGTGCGATGCCAGGGCCAGGCAGCATCTCTGCCTGCTGTGGGACCACCCCAGGGCTTTCATTAAAAGTGTCAGACGGTTTCCCTGGAGCGTGTGCTGATGGCATGTCATGGCAGCGTCTCTGGAGGAGCAGTGCTGACACCTACTAATAGTCTGACAAACAGCTAAGTGGCTGTTGCAGCCGGGTTGAGCCGTCGAGCTCGGGGTACCTGCGCCTTCTGCCCAGCGCACGTGTTCCCAGGAGTTGAGGAAGCGTGTGGTTCTGCTCTGGCCACCTCTTTCCCATTCAACTCCAGCCCCGTGCTCTGCAAAAAACATGCCCAGAGTAACCTGTCTTTAAATAAGCAAGACTTTTTGCAGACACGGATGGATGTTTTTGGGTTTGTTTCATTTTGACGGCCACTTTCTATGTGTGCAGCATTTCCCAGCATAGGTTTTAGAGGAGGAGTCAGAGCCCACTTGTGTCATGAAGGCTGAGGAGCTGCTATGCCTTTCACCAGCCCCAGGAGGTCGGGCTGGGTACTTGGCCAGGTACTTTGCATTTACATTCAGTGAGGCAAAGAAGCAGGAGGAGAATTCACATCACATTGGAAGCAGCCACGGTCAGGGTCCAGCGATGGGAGTGCCATGTATCCAGCATTCTGGGGACACAAAGACCACACCGGACTTTTCCTGGGGTGGAATATTGACTAGACTTCTGTGTTTAAGTATTCTTTGGTTTATAGTGATTTTTAAGCTTGATTTTCTAGCCTTTGTAGGTATTCTGAGAACTGTTCAATATTTTTTTTTTATTATGTTTCCCCGCTGTTTGTAGTTGAGAACCCTAACTCAGTGCCCATGGCTGGGTCATCATCTATTGGTAACTGGGATAATAGCATTGACTTAAAAGCTCTGGCCAGGCACCCAAGTGCCCAGGGTCCTGGTCAGTTGCATAGACTCTCCTGTTTAATACTGACCATCACCCACACCTCTGATCTTCTTGCCCACTTTTTAAAAAAGATGTTCTTCATGCAGGCTCTTGTACACATCACTCTTCCTGTGGGAGTCTGGTAGCTCAGAGTTCCTGGTTACTAACTGAATTAAGTGTAGGTTCAGTAACCTAAATGGGGTCCTGTCAGTCAAGAGACTGGAGCACTCTCTGTCTTAGGCCCTGCCCCAGCACTCCTTGGCCATTTGTTAGAGAAGCATCTGTCTTGGTGACCCCAATTAATTTAGCAAGCACTGTTTTGTAAAATGCCAGTGTGCTGTGGAGACAGGACATGGTGGAGCTATTCATTCTGTCCCTGACAGTTCCAATTCTAATCCCTCTGCCAAAACGAGCAAAAGGGCTGTGAATTTTCACTTGGCAACTCTCTGGATCCAACTTTAGATTTGGAATCTTCTTACCATTTTTGTGTGATGAGGATAGAAAAAGAAGGGGTAAGGTGGGAGAAGAAAAGGATGAGCTTAATTTTTTTTAAGTTAAAAATTCTGACCTTTATTGAATCATACTTTAACACATTTCATGGCACCAAAATTGTATCAGGGTGTCGAATCTGCACGGTGCCCAGAGACTGCATGCAGATAATGTGAGGCCTATTTTGCATATCTGTGGTGTTAGATATCACAAAAATGATGCATGAACCTTTTTCTGTGCATATTAGCTTTGATTGATTTTTTTTTTTTTTGAGACAGTCTTGTTATGTCACCCTCAGTAGAGTGCTGTCACATCACAGCTTACAGCAACCTCAAACCCTTGGACTTAAGCCATTCTCTTGCCTCAGCCTCCCAAGTAGCTGGGACTACAGGTGCCTGCCACAACCCCTGGCTATTTTTTGGTTGCAGTAGTTGTTTAGCAGGCCAGGGCCTGGCTCGAACCCACCAGCTTCAGTGTATCTGGCTGGCGCCCTACTCACTGAGCTGCAGGCACCGAGACTTGTTGATGTTTTTGTGTTTACTGCGTGGCCCAAGATAACTCTTCATGTTCCAACATGCAGCCGAGAAGAAACAAGTTGGTCCCCCTTGATAGAATCATGGTCATTCTAGATACTCGACACAGCTATGTGTTCAGTCACTCAGGAGCAGGGCATTAACTCCTCAGAGCCATTTTTGTACTTTTTTATACTTTGTCCACTTTGAGATTCGCTTATCTTTGACAACACTGTGGTGGTCTCTTTCCAGGGAAGAGTGATCCTTTTTGCTTGTTGGAGTTAGGCAACGACCGACTTCAGACACATACCGTTTACAAGAACCTCAACCCTGAATGGAACAAAGTTTTTACATTGTAAGTGTTTCAGCCTCTGGAAACTGAGGAAAGGCTCTAATTTAGAGAACGATTATCCTTGCTATGTTTGGGGCAAGCTGGAGCTCTCCAGTGGAATGTTCTGTCCATTTTTATGGGAAAGGGGTGGATTTTATTGTTTTTTTCTTCTGAAAGCCTTTTAT
This sequence comes from Galagoides demidoff, assembly GCA_963574575.1. NCBI lineage: Eukaryota > Metazoa > Chordata > Mammalia > Primates > Galagidae > Galagoides > Galagoides demidoff. The sequence continues at coordinate 18,646 of CAUYQV010088951.1, forward strand.
TCTTTCATAGTGTGGTGTTAATAATAGAAGAGACCATTGAGGGCTGCCAGGGAGGGTTACAGGAGGTGTTTGTAAAGTCCATCTTTTACTGAGTGACCACATTAATCTGAGTAGCTGGAAGCCTCTGTCATGTCTAGAGTAATTCATTCCTGGGTTACAGAAAGTTACTAATGAAGACTTTCCTTAAATTCAAGGAGCTTATATGTTTTAACATTATTTTACTGCAGTGGCTCTCAACTTTTCTAAAGCCACAACCCTTTAATACATAGTTCCTCATGTTGTGGTGACTCCCAACCATAAAATTATTTTCGTTGCTACTTCATAACTGTAATTTTGCTACTGTTATCAATCTTAATGTAAATATCTGATATGCAGGATGTAGTTAGGCGACCCCTGTGAAAGGGCCATTTGACCCCCAAAGGGATCACGACCCACAGGTTGAGTACCGCTGTTTTACTGGCTTGTATTCTGCCAGAGTCTTTTGGAAAAATACAGATTATCTGTGGATCGTTAAAGACTCCAAAGTCTCTTTGTATTCCAGTTTATCTGAGTGACCTACCTCATAGCGATGCCCTGCCCACTCTATCAAACTCAGGGATTTAGGAGGCCGGATATATTTAATTTTCCTAGATTTCTTTTTCTTTCTTTTTTTTTATTTTTACTTTTTTAATTTTTTTTGAGACAGTCTTATTTTGTCTCCCTGGGTTGAATTCTGTGGCATCATAGCTCACAGCAACCTCAGATTCCTGGGCTCATGTGATCCTCTTGCCTTGGTCTCCCAGGCAGCTGGGACTACAGGAAGCTGCCACAATGCCAGGCTATTTTTAGTAGAGACAGGGTATTTCTTTTGCGCAGGCTTGTCTTGAATTCCTGAACTCAAGCGATCCACCCCCTCACCCTTCCATGCCTGGCCAATTTTCCTAGCTTTATTTAGATTCCAAAGCACCCGAACAATGAGGGAGACCCCTGTTGAATTTGGGAGGAATGGTAGTATACTTCCCCCACAAGGCTGAATAAATGCTCTCTCTGTGCTTACAAATGAAAAAGAAAGAAATAAATGAAGTTCATTTTACACAGAGTTAATGGTCTTAATAGAAAGTTCCCAAGGACCTACCAGGAGTGACTAACTGCCAAACAGGTTTGCCCAATGCCAGGTGTAAGTTTCTCTTGTTTTCCTAAAACATTACCCATGATCGAAGCTTCCTTTTTTCATTGTTGCTGATGTCTGGCTTCTGGACAGTATAAAACAGTGTTTCAAAATGTTCTTAGTAGTTTGTGTTTCAACAATGGGAGCCTTTTGGTGTATTTCAGCAAAAGTGATTTTACCAACTTTTTTTTAAAGAACTAATTCTTTAAAGAAAATGTTATTTTCCCTCTTCTCCTTTGAAATCCCTTTGCTTTGACCCTGCTCTTTGTTTCTCCCCTTCTCGTTCTTCACCCTGCTTCTTTCACAGGACCCACCCTTGAGTACACATAGATTACATGGAAAATGTCACAGTAAAAAGTTGACTTCTTTTTTTCATACGGATGTCTAAATCGTCTGTGATGGAAGGTTTGGGAATACAGTCAGTTTGATTTAATTTTTGGAATTTAATTAAATGGTCGTTTTATACTCTAAGGACAGACAGGCTTAATTAGTGAAACTGTTTTCAGATCTTCATGGAGCAGACTTCACTTGTGTGTTTTTGTGTATAATACTTGGCACTTTTTGTTTCAGTCCCATTAAAGATGTCCATGATGTTTTGGAAGTGACAGTGTTTGATGAGGATGGAGATAAACCCCCCGATTTTCTTGGGAAAGTCGCCATTCCCTTGCTCTCCGTAAGTTCCCTTTATTAATAAACAAATTGTGAGTCATTTTACAGTTGTTGAGTTTCTATGGTCTGAAGTTGGGCTAAATCTTAGCCTGGGGGGTGGGGGATCCCCTCTTTGATATAGCAGGGAAGTACTGTTTTATCTCTTCTTCTTACCCCAATATCTTCAGCAGTTTTAGCCTTTTTTTTTTTTTTTTTTGAGACGGAGCCTCAAGCTATCCCCCTGGGTAGAGTGCCATGGCATCATAGCTCATAGCAACCTCCAACTCCTGGGCTCAAGCGAGTCTCCTGCCTCCACCTCCCAAGTAGCTGGGACTACAGGTGCCCGCCACAAAGCCCGGCCATTTTTTGGTTGCAG
>CAUYQV010088952.1:0-22411 GCA_963574575.1 Galagoides demidoff
GACTTTACGTCCTTCATGTTCACATGGATGGAGCTGGAGAATGTTCTTCTGAGCAAAGTATCGCAGGAATGGAGGAAAAAGTATCCAATGTACACACCTTTATTATGAAACTAATTTGTACCTTTTATATGAACGCTATAAACAAAATGTTCATACTGGCTCGGCGCCTGTGGCTCAATCGGCTAAGGCGCCAGTCACGTACACCTAAGGTGGCGGGTTCGAATCCCCAGCCCGGGCCCGCCAAACAACAATGATGGCTGCAACCAAGAAATGGCCGGGCATTGTGGCGGGCGCCTGTGGTCCCAGCTACTTGGGAGGCTGAGGCAGGAGACTCGCTTGAGCCCAGGAGTTGGAGGTTGCTATGAGCTGTGATGCCATGGCACTCTACCCAGGGGGATAGCTTGAGGCTTCTTCTCAAAACAAAAATAAAAAATAAAAATAAATAAAAATTAACCTAAAACAGATTATGAACTTAAATGTAAACCTATAAAATTTGTAGGAAAAAAACGCCTTTGGGATCTAAGACTAGGTTCTTAGATGTGACATCAAAAACACAACCCATGGCTCGGCACCCGTGGTTCAAGTGGCTAAGGTGCCAGCCACATACACCTAAGGTGGCAGGTTCAAATCCAGCCTGGACCCGCCAAAACGACAGCTGCAACCAAAAAATAGCCGGGCGTTGTGGTAGGCGCTTGTGGTTCCAGCTACTTGTGGTTCCAACTCCTGAGACTCCCTTGAGCCCAGGAGTTGGAGGTTGCTGTGAGCTGTGAAGCCATGGCACTCTACCCAGGGGATAGCTTGAGGCTCTGTCTCAAAAAATAAAAAACAACCCACCCATTCGGGCTATGCATAGTGGTTCACATTTGTAAGCCTAGTACTCTGAGAGGTTGAGGCAGGTATAATGCTTGAGCTCAGGAGTTCAAGACCAGCCTGAGCAAGAGTGAGACCCTGACCCTGTCTCTAAAAAATAGCCAGGCATTGTGTACCTGCAGTCTTAGTACTCTGGGAGGCTGAGACAAGAGGATCACTTGAGCCTGAATTTTGAGTTACTGTAAGCCATGACCCCAGGGCTTTTTACTGAGGGTGACAAAGTGAGACTCTGTCCAAAAAACATAAAAAAAAATTGGCAAAGGTTCAGCGCCCTTAACACAGTAGTTATGTAGCCAGACACATACACTGAGGCTACCAGGCCAGCTAAACAATGACAACTGCAACAAAAAAATAGCTGGGTGTTGTGGTGGGTGCCCAGGTCTCAGCTACTTGGGAGGCTGAGGCAAGACAACCGCTTAACCCCAAGAGTTTGAGGTTGCTGTGAGCTATGACATCACAGCACTCTACTGAGGGCGACGAAGTAAGACTGTCTCAAAAAAAAGAAAAAAAAATTGGCAAAATGGACACCATCAAAATTAAAAACTTTTGTTCTGTATAAGGCCCTGTCAAGAGGATGAAAATATGAGCTACAGACTGGAAAGAAGTATTTGCAAACCAAAAATTAAACAAAGGATGCTCAAATAAAATAAAGAACTCTGAGGAAAAAACTCAACAGTAAAAAACAAACAATCCAATTAGAAAACTGGTGGAAGACATAGACAGATATTCCACCCAAGTGAAAGCCACAAAGAAATGAACACTATTAGCCACTAGGGAAAGGCAAATGAAAACCTCAAGGTCTCACTGCACAGGTATCAGAACTAAAAAATAGCAAAACCAGCTCAGTGCCCGTAGCACAGTGGTTATGGCGCCAGCCACATGCACCAAGGCTGGCAGGTTCGAACCCAGCCCAGCCGAGCTAAATAATAACTGCAACAGAAATAGCCAGGTGTGGTGGGTGCCTGTAATCTCAGCTACTTGCAAGGCTGAGGCAACAGAATCACTTAAGCTCATGAGTTGAGGTTGTTGTGAGCCGTGATGCCCTAGCACTCTACTGAGGGCAACAAAGTGCGAATGTCTCAAAAAAAAAAAAAAAAGCGACACCACCAAATCCTGGTGAGCATTCAGAAGCAGAAGAATCCTACATTGCTGCTAAGAACAAAAACTGTATAGCCACCTAGAAGAAATTTGGCAATTTCTTAAAAAAACTAAACAAGCGGCTTGGCACCTGTGGCTCAAATGGCTAAGGCGCCAGCCACATACACCTAAGGTAGTGAGTTCGAATCCAGCCCGGGCCCGCCAAGTAACAATGACGGCTGCAACCAAAAAATAGCCAGGCACTGTGGCGGGCGCCTGTGGTCCCAGGTATTTGGGAGGCTGAGGCAGGAGACTTGCTTGAGCCCTGGAGTTAGAGGTTGCTGTGAGCTGTGATGCCACAGCATTTACCCAGGGTGACAGCTTGAGGCCCTGCCTCGAAAAAGAAAAACTAAACAAGCTACAACTGTTTTACCTAGCAATTGCACTCCTTGGTATTTATCCCAAAGAAAAGAAAACTAATCTTTACACAGTAACCTGTACATGAATGTTCACAGCAGCTTTATTTGGAATAGCCCCAAACTGGAAACAATCCAGACATCCTTAAACAGGACAATGAGTATACCATGGAATACCACTCAGCAGTAAAAACGAAATCGTCTATGACACAGGCAACCACCTGGATGAATCTCCAGAGAATTATGCTGACTAAAAAAAAAGCCAATCCCAAATGGTTACATGCTGTATGATTCCATGTATATAACATTCTTAAAATGTCAAAATACTAGAGATGAATAATCAGTGATTTCCAAGGGTAAGGGAGTGTAGGGAAGGGGGAGATGTGCCTCTACAGGGGTAGCCAAAGGAGATGCCAGTAGTTACATAAATGTGTACGTGACAAAATGATACAGAACTATATGCCCACATTGCACAGGGGTTAAAGTCTTGGTTCTGATACTGTATTCTAATTATGTAAGATATAACCATTAAGGGAAACTGAATGAAGGGTGCACAGGGCCTCTATCTTTGCAACTTCCTATGAATCTGTAATTATCTTAAAATATAAAGTTAGGGGAAAAGCAACAGCTCTATCTTGATATCCTGGATTGGATCCTGCAAAAGGACATTACTGGAAAAATGGTAAAATCCAAATAGTCTGTAATTAATGGTATTATTGCACCAATATTTATTTTTTAGTTTTGAATAAATATGCTAAGGTTATGTAAGATGTTAACATAAGTTGATGCTGGGTGAAAGGTGTATGAAACCCTTCTGTGAATCTAAAAACATTTTGAAAATAAAACCCTGATGCCCAGACTGATTAAGTCAAATGCCCTGAGGCGGGCCCAGGTATAAGTATTTTTTAATTTGCCAGGTGATTCCAAGATTAAGAATCCCTGTTCTGGAGAGATTTCAAAGTGTTTCCCACCTGGGTTTGCTATTAAGCGTGCACTCCTTGAGAACAATTTCTAAACAAGCATACCACTATTTCTGTGGCTTTCAGTCCCATTTATAAGGGTCCAAATGCCTTTGAGGAAAGTTCCAGAAATCCCCCCAATCTATAATCCTATGTCCCTGTGGTACCACCCCAGTTTCACACAGCTGAAGAACTGGGGAAGGTAAACTAGAAGAAAAAGACAAATGCCTTCTTGTTTCCACTTCTTTAAAACCCTGCAGCTAGGAACAGAATAAAGCAAAGAACTTGAAATGTTTTAGAGATATAAGACAAACTTATTTTTTTTTTCTTTTAAAGAAAGGTAATGAGGGTCCATCTGGTTCATTAACAGTCCCTCCCTCCCTGCTGCTCTGCACATCATAGCCATGTAAAACCTCCATAGAGGCCTATAGGAAGGAAAGATGAAGCAGATCTAACAGGCACCACTCTCCTCTGGGATCACACAAGGAAGAAAGGATTAGAATTCAGTGGTTCTCAACCTTCCTAATGCCACAACCCTTTAACACAGTTCCTGTGGGTCACGACTCACAGGTTGAGAACCAGTGGATTAGATGCAGCAAGACTGCCTCCTCCCAGGGATGACCTCTAAGAACACAGAAACTGACAATACTGCTAGTGGCAACTCAGCACAGTAGGCAGAGAAGCAGGACCCATCAGCGCCACCAGGGCCAGCTTGCTCACTCAGGGCCCTAGAAGAGGTCAGAAGAACAACCTCCACAGGAGGGAGCAGGACCAGAGGGACGGACTGGTGGGTAACCGTGCTTCTGGTTTGGCACATGGGAGAGGCTAGAGTTTGTGCTCTGAAAAATGGCAGTTTCCACACCACGGATGAGGCCATGAATTTGAACCCCCAGCCAAAACTGGTGTCCTCTGTTTGCTCAGAAAGTGCTGCCAGCAGCAGAAGATTGGCAAAAAGCAGAGTATAGGTCATGGCCACCTAAAGGCAGTTTGTGCACTCATGTGGTGGCTTGGCCTGAAGAGGTATAAATACACTGCACTGTCACAGCCTGTGGGGAGAAGGGAAAAGGCTGGGCCCTGGGCCCTAGAGATGATGATATTCCTTTCATTCCTTCCAGAAGCAGGCCTAGAGAGCTGTGCCCTCCTGACCCCCCACCTCCTAAAGGAGGGCAGGGCCTGCTGAAGGTGCTCAGCACTGGCACCTGGTTCTGAAGATGCCCAGACCCTCATCTACAAAGCCATCTAAAACGTGGCCTGGAGAGCGGGGGTGGGCTGGCATGAAGCTTCTGCTGTCTCCCTCCAGCTCCCCATGTGCTTGTCTGCTCCCCGCATCTGGGGCTGCCTGGCAAGCAGTTAAACTCCTGGGTTCCGCCCAGGACTTTCCTCCACTGGGACACCAGGCCTGCTGTGGTTGGACCCTAAAGGAGAAAGAAAGAAGAATTAATATCAATGCCAGGAACAGGAGAGGGCCTATCAAAACTAAATGCTAAATCCTCTTTAGGACAAGAAGGAGCAGGTAAGACAGAAGGGCCTCAGGATACCTTAGAGCAGTGATTTTCAACCAGTATACCATGAAAATTGGTAAAGATCATTAATTTGAAATGTTTAAAACACAGTAATTATATTCTTTCTTTTAATTTTTTTTTTTTTTTTTGAGACAGTCTCACTATGTCACGCTTGGTAGAGTGCCATGGCGTCACAGCTCACAGCAACCTCCAACTCCTGGGCTTAAGTGATTCTCTTGCCTCAGCCTACCAAGTAGCTGCGACTACAGGTGCCCGCCACAATGCCCGGCTATTTTTTTTGTTGTTGCTGTTGCAGTTGTCATTGTTGTTCAGCTGACCCGGGCCAGCTTTGAACCTGCCAGCCTTAGTGTATGTGGCTGGCGCCGTAACCACTGTGTTATGGGCACCAAGCCTACTTTTTTTTTTTTTTTTTAAAATCAACATAATTTACATGTTTCACCTTAAGTTTAACCATAAGTTCAAGTATGCCATGAAATAAAAAAAGGTTGAAAAACACTGCCTTAGAAGAATCAAGACAGGGCTGGGAGTCATCACTTGGTCTCATAAGAAAAAAACTACTGAGGACACAAGCCACCCCTCAGAGACCTGGAAAGCAGGGCCTATGGGTTTCTGACCCCAGGGAGCCCAGCCACTCCGTTGGGCAAGAGGAACTTGCCCTGGGCCGGCCATAAAGCTCCCTCTGCTGGAAGGAAGTTTTATCTTCCAAGGCTGTGGTGTTTCATGCTCCTTCATGTTTCCCAGAAAGATAAATGTAGTGCCCATAAATGCCTCCCATTGTGGGGAGCTGTCTGCACTGCTTACCCCACAGCTAAAGGGAAGGAAAGCAAAGAGAAAGGGAAAGGGAAGATATTTACCTTGGGTGTTCTCTTAAAACAAAAAATGCTCACTAGTCCACAGTCATTTATCAACTGCAGTTTCCAAATGTGCCAAAGAGGGAAAGGTCTACTGGGAAGGCTGGAGAGAGTAGAGAGAAAGAAGAGGAGAGAAGCCATTGAGCTAAAGTGGTGGCACCTTGGCCCCAGGCAGGGAAACCAAGGCAGTGCTGCAGATGCCTCAGCTGCTGCTCAGAACGGCAGAGAGAAGTCAGGAGCAGTGTCAAGGGTGGATTTGCCCTTAGAAATACAATTCTGTGAATGACTGGTGTGGAGGAATAAAAAATTGAAATGGTAAGATAGGGGACAGAAAACTTTTTCTGTAAAGGACCAGTATTTTTAGGTTTTGTAGGTCACATGGTCTTGGTCACAATGACTCAACTCCACTGTTGTAACTCAAAGGCAGCCCTGTACAGTCCATGAACAGATGGGCAGGGTCCAATAAAACTTCATTTGCCAAAAACAGGTATCTGGCCAGATCTGGTCCTTGGACCACACTGGCCAGACTTTGGCCCTTTGCCAACCACTACTGTAGGCAATTTAAAATTATTGGGCCTTCTAAGGCTCTCAGTAAAGGTACTTTTCTCCTGGAGAGCTAGTGCCAAAGCCTCCAGAAAATGGTTTTCACCTTCCCTATTTAAGCAGTGCCCCCACTGAAATCTCCATGTGTGTAGCAACATTAAGCTTTTCTGGGCAGTGACATACTAAGCTATCAGGGACAAACCTGCAGGAAGACTCCAGAGAGTTTAGGCAAGGACCAGAAAGATAGCAGGCCAGCCTTGCTGGGCAATTATCAGATTGCACTTAGGTACAATAACTATACAAGAGTGGATAATCAGTTACAAAGAAGAAAGGACCAAGAGAGCCACTATAAATTACTTTTTTTTGCAGTTTTTGACTGGGGCCAAGTTTGAACCCACCACCTCTGGTATATGTGGTCGGCGCCCTACTCCTTGAGCCACAGGCATTGCCTTATATATTATTCTCTTATAGGACAGCCCAATGAGCAGCTGAAGTCAAGGGGACTTCTGAGGCTCTATTAGTATATGATAAAAGATGCAGTCAAGTGAAAACCATCACTCCTGCAGGTGCAGTCTAAGTAGCAGCTGGAGCCAGAAAAAGCTCACACTTTATTTATCTATTTATTTATTTATTTGTTTGTTTATGAGACAGAGTCTCAGTTTGTCGCCCTGGGTAGAGTGCTGTAGTGTCACAGCTCACTACAACTTCAAACTTCTGGGCTCAAGTGATCCTCTTGCCTCAGCCTCCCAAGTAGCTGGGACTATAGGTGCCTGCCCCAACACCCAGATAGTTTTTTTTGGGTTGAGACAGTCTCACTATGTCACCCTCAGTAGCCATGGCATCACAGCTCACAGCAACTTCAAACTCCTGGGTTTAAGCGATTCTCTTGCTTCAGCCTCCCAAGTAGCTGGGACTACAGGCACCCACCATAACGCCTGACTATTTTGTTGTTGTTGTCGTTGTCATTGTTGTTTAGCAGGCCTGGGCCAGGTTTGAACCTTCCAGCCCCACTGTATGTGGCCAGTGCCCTACCCACTGAGCTACAGGCGCTGAGTCTAGCTGGGTTTTTTGTTTGTTTGTTTTTTTGAGACAGGGTCTTACTCTTGCTCAGGCTGGTCTCAAACTCCTAAGCTCAAGCTACCCACCACCTCGGCCTCCCAGAGTGCTAGGATTACAGGCATGAGCCACTGCACCTGGCCCAAAAAGGCTCACACTGTAAACACAAAAATTTTGGCCTCTGTGACCCAAATCTAATGTCACAGTATGAAATTCTTTATAAGCAGCACCCCCATAAAATAACATCATAGTGAGAAAACAAGGAGCTTAATCAACCCTGAAAAGTGCAGCACCACTTGAAGACAAGTGTCTGTAGTCCCAGCCACTCAGCACGCTGAAGTGGGAGGGTTGCTTGAGTCTAAGAGTTTGAGTTTGCAGTGAGCTATGATGATATTACTGCACTCTAGCCCTGGTGACAGAGGGAGACTTTATCTTTTTTTTTGAAACAGAACCTCAAGCTATGCCCCTGGGTAGAGTGCCATAGCATCACAGCTCACAGCAACCTCCAACTCCTAGGCTCAAGCGAGTCTCCTGCCTCCACCTCCCAAGTAGCTGGGACTACAGGCACCTGCCACAACGCCTGGCTATTATTATTTTTTTTTTGGTTGCAGCCATCATTGTTGTTTGGCGGGCCTGGGCTGCATTCGAATCTACCACCTTAGGTGTATATAGCTGGTGCCTTAGCCACTTGAGCCACAGGCGCTGAGCCAGAAGACTTTATCTTTACAAGGAAAGAAAACAAAACAAAACACTTTTGTTTTCTCAAGTCTGAGTAACCAGAACTGAGCTGTTCCCTGTGGAGCTCTACAGGTGCCATGTCGGAGTGCCTGGGCCTTCTGACTTCACTCCTCCTCTGTGAAACGAGCACAAAAACTAGCATCTCTGTACCCATAGGGCAATTAGACGAGTGAAGTCATGGCGCACTCCCATAAAATAACATCATAGTGAGAAAATGTAGGAGCGAGGTATGTGGCAGAGAAGTGTCCATTAAGAGCGTAGCTTCCTCACTGTGTGGCGGATGCAGGAAACAGGGCCTGCAACTCCTTCCACAGCTTCTCCAGAAGACCCATGGCTTTCCCAGGAACCTCAAGTCCTGGCATATCTCTGACTCCCCACCTAGGATGTCAATTAGAAAAAAAGTATGTTCTTTAAGGCCAAGGTGGGAGGACTGCTTGAGGTTGAGGCCAGGAGTTTGAGACAACCTGAGAAACAGTAAAACCTTGACTCTCTACAAAAAATACAAAAAAAGCCTTAACCAGATGTCATGGAACACACCTGTAGTCCCAGCTACTCCAGAGGCTGAAGTAGGAGGATTGCTTAAGCCCAGGAGTTTGAGGCTGCAGTGAGCTGTGATGATACCAACAGAGACCCTGTCTCACAAAAGACAAAAAAAATTATCTTCTTCAAACACAAGAACAAGAAATTGCCTGACTATTCACATTCTGACCTACAGCCTGCACCTCAGACTTCTTGCACTTCCCTCTATCTCAAAGCCTCTCATTCCTATTTAAAAGTGTTTCTTCTAACAGGATCTTTCTACTCATAGTGGAACCCTTAGATGGGACATGCTTCCACAGTGTCAGCATGAACTGACCAAGCTCCTCAGCAAGTACCCTCCAGGTCTGGTATGATGTCCCCCAGCTACCGACCTCTGAGCCAGGGTACTGCTGACCCAAATCTGCCCTTTCCCAGTGACCTACCCCTAGATGGCCAAGAGGGTCTGAACTAGATTTTATTCCCATTTGCCAACAAGTCTCTGATTAAGTCAATCCATTCAGGAAGGGGTCCTTGAGAGAGACAAAATGTTGACTTAATAGACTAAATACCAGCTGTCTATAGCTCAGTGTCATCCAAGCTACTAAAAACAGCAAGAGGCTTGGCGCCTGTGGCTCAAGTGGCTAAGGCCCCAGCTACATACACCTAAGGTGGTGGGTTCGAATCCAGCCCTGGCCCGCCAAAAAAACAATGACGGCTGCAACCAAAAAATAGCTGGGAGTGTGGCGGGCACCTGTGGTCCCAGCTACTTGGGAGGCTGAGGTAGAAGACTCGCTTGAGCCTAGGAGTTGGAGGTTGCCGTGAGCTGTGATGCCACAGCACTCTACCCAGGGTGACAGCTTGAGGCTCTGTCTCCAAAAAAAAAAAAAAATCAAGAAGAGAAAAAGAAGGAGAGAAAAACAGAGAGATGGCTGGGCGCGGTGGCTCATGCCTATAATCTTGGCACTCTGGGAGGCCGAGGTGGGTGGACTGCTAGAGCTCATGACTCTGAAATCAGCCTGAGCAAAAGCAAGACCCCATTTCTACTAAAAACAGAAAAACTAAGGCATAAGGCTCACTTGTGCCTGAGCTGGAGGTTGCTGTGAGCTATGCTGCCACAGCACTCTACCCAGGGCAACAGCTTGAGACTCTTGTCTCAAAAAGAAAAAAAAGAAAGAAAGAAAAAACGAAAAGAAAAGGAAAAAAAAAAAAAAACAGAGAGACAAGAATGTAGGGCAGGGAAGAGCAAGGAGACATTAAGCTGTGACTAAGCAGCAAGCGCTCCCAGCCCCCTGGGTCTGGACACACCACAGAGTGTGCCACTCAGGGTTCACCTGCTGCAGCAGTGGCCTTCTCACCAAGGAGCTTGGTCTGGCTGCCTGGGATGACCTGAAGGTCGGTGTTCTCAGGAGACTGTGGTAGGTTCTGGGCTCGTGTAGCCAGGAGTGCGTTGAGATACTGCAGCCGTGTAACCTGAGGATAGGAAGCATTACCCAGCAGATGCAATGTGTGACACAAGATGCACAAGATAGGCTCAAGAGGTCACACTATGCCAGAATAGGAAGAAGGAAGACCTTTAAGTCAGTTAAGGGCAGATAAGAACGAGCAGTGCTTTTAAGAAAATGGGTGCAGAGGCCTGGAGATGGGAGACCTCCAGGGAGCCAAGGCCCCTATCCTGTAGGGTAAATGCAGGGCCTTGTTCTAAGCAGTCTCAGACTAGCTGGTCTAGCCCCTTGGGCACACAAAGCCTGCTAAGCCAGTGCCTGTGAGCAGCCCAGGTTGTCACCTTAATGAGCTGCAGGTCGGAGAGGGCTCTCACGGTGTAGTCAGGACAATACGCAGAAGAGCGGGTGCCATCAGCTGGCTCGGGCTGCAGGTCATGGCGGATGGGCTGGAATGAGGACACTGGGGACTGATGAACTATCAAAAGGAACAATCAGTGACAGCAGAAGCTGGAGCAGGGTAGCCCACCCCTGCCCTGGTGGAGATAAGCACACAACCTCAAAGACCCACCCCACCAACCATCCTTGAGAGGGAACATGGGTAAGAGTTTGGAAGAGGATGTGTTGCAGGGATGGCAGTGAGCAATAAAGATGAGCAATGACAGGGTGCTACCCCTTCCCTCCGGACAGCCCAGAGGTAACAAGTCTGCCTTGTGGGGGGCATGGGCTCTATCAGAAGGGGAGGCTAGAACCTGGGCACTGAGAACTGCCACAGCCAGGGGGTGGGGCAGCCCTCAGCTCCAGTGGGGCTGCAGCTTACCAGAGGATGGCACTGTCAGGGCAGACACTCCATAGTAGGTGAAGGCCCCATTCTCAAATTTCAGGCCCTCCTTCCCAATCTCCACCTCAACCCTGCCCTGGGAGGGCAAATGGGCAGGGAAAGAGACAGATGTGGACAGATTATCTTTCCCAAGAGAAGAGAGCACAAGGAGGAACCAATAAACCTGATTACTGCATCTCCCTGCTCCCCACCTCTTCTCACAAACCCCTCCCTAGTCTCAGGGGAAGTAGGAGGCTCCATGCCCAGAATCCCCTTCACCTGCAAGATGAGAATGAAGTAATCCACTGGCTGGCTGCGCTGGTACAGGTAATGATGTGGAGCCATGCGGTTGCTCTGGTCAAACTTCACCTCCTGGTTGACACTGGGATGCTTTAGCAGGTGCAGTAGGACCTTCTCAGAGATTCGCAGGGGACTGAATACATCCACTTCTGCCCCATGGTAGAAAAAAAGAACAGTGTCCCTCAAAGCCAGAGCAGCTTTATGTAGACTACTACTGTTACCCACTGGGGTTCTCCCTGGGTGATCTGCAAGCCCCTGTGCCTCCACAACCCACCACATCACAGACAGCTGGGCAGGGCACACTGTGATAATGTGGCTCATCACATGTGGCACCAGCTTGGCCTTGCTCTCAGCCACCTGGTAGAGAGAAGCCACCTCTCAGGTGACCTGAGATGCTGACAGGGTTGCAAAGAGAAGTACAGAAGTTCTCCTGGAGACTCTTCTCCTTACTAAGCATGGGGGGGCAGAGTCAGGCTCAGACCAGGGTGGTCTCCTGACCCACCAGGGAACAAGGGCACGGGGCAAGGACCACCTTTCCCCTCACCTCGGGAAAGGAAGCGCTGGGTGGCCAAGAGCAGCTGAGGTGAGATTTTTACTTTATATTCATCATCGGACACCTTGAACAAGGAGAATTCCTCCTTCCGCTTGAGAGGCGCAATCAGAGAAGCAGGTTTCTTCCTTACCACGCAGTCTCCTGAGGTGGAAGATGGTATGCTTAGGCACCACAACCAGTCTAATCAATGTCTCCACTCCTAAGGGTCATGCTGCCCACTCTTTCCCAGGGCCATGGGGACATGCCATCAGAGCCCAACGGACACACCCTCAGTACTGCTCCCTCCATGGCACTGCCATTCCTACTACACAGCAATCTTCGTACCCAGGTCAAAGGAACAGCGGCCCACATTCCAGATATATCCAAAGAAGTGCAGAAGGGACTGTTCCTTGCCTTGGAGTTGGCTGAGGAGAATGCTGACATGATAGCAAGGCAGCTTATATAAATAACAGGCCTCCCTGGCCATTCAGAGACCTCTTGCTAGTCTCAGTGCCTATAGCTCAGCAGCTAGGGTGCTGGCCATGTACACCAGGGCTGGAAGGTTTGAACCCAGCCTGGGCCCGCCAAAACAACAATGACAACTACAACCAAAAAATAGCCGAGTGTTGTGGCGGGTGCCTGTAGTCCCAGCTACTGGGGAGGCTGAGGCAAGAGAATCACTTAAGCCTAAGAGTTAGAGGTTGCTGTGAGCTGTGATAGCAGAGCACTCTACTGAGGGCAACAAAGTGAGACTCTGTCTCAAAAAAAAAAAAAAGAGACTCCTTGCTGAAAAGTGTGTTTTTGAGGATTACTAGCAGCAGCTAACCTGGAGACCCCATATCTATGGCCATCTCGGGAACCGAACTAAAGATGCTGTTTGGCAATAGATGCGTGGGCAAAGTGACACATGGGAGAGCTCATGGGGTGGGTAGCCCCAGCCATCAAACACATGCTCTGTCTGCCCTGTGTCATCCTAAGTGGCAGACACTCCTAACAGGCCATCAAGGGCCCTAGGATCATCTGCTTTGGGAAGACTCTCTTGGTGGTAAAGAACCTGTGAAAACAAAAGCACCAAGGAAGACAGAAAAATGGAAAAGGCCCATGAAGGGCAGGGCCCTTCCTCAGTGGTAGAGGAAACAAACAGGAGGCTGCCACTGTAGCCCCAACAAGTGCCAGGATTCCAAGGCCTCCACTAGGATGGGCAACCATGGCTTGCATAAAGTGCAGGTGTGAGCCCTCCTGAGAGGAGCAATGCTGGTTCTCACATGGCTAAGTGGAATGGGGCCTGGCTGGCTTTGAGCAGCAGCAAGAGCCACTGGCCTCTGACACACATGTACCTCAGAAAGCTTAAGGACCTGAGACAGAAGACTGCCAGGAGCTGAAACTCACGGTAGTCTTCAGACTCATCCAGGATCTCAGACTTGATGATTTCCTCGATGACGTCCTCCAGGGTGACCAGGCCCAGGACCTCGTAGAAGGGGTCACCCTCGCCTTCGTTATTCACCTTCTGTACGATGGCCAGGTGGGACTTCCCTGTCAGGAGAGGACACGCATTTAAAAGCTTGCTGGGGGCCTCCAAGGACACCAAAAATACAAGTTGACATTCATGTTCCTACAATGTGCTGGACCCTAGGCCAGACTCTCCTTGGTTGTTACTTAACCTTTCGACCACAAACAATACCTATAGGTTCATTTGGTGCAAAGGACAAATACAAGATCTTTGGATGTTTTGTCCAAATGGGCACTCTGGCCTAGCCAATACAGCCAGACTCTGTCTCAAAACAAAACAAAATGAAACACTCCCAAACAAAACTCTTCTCCACTGGTTTCTAGGAGGAAGCTTTTTAGCATGTTGCCTGGCACCTTCCAGAGAATCTGATTAAAGCAGAAAAGGATTCAATCCCCAAATCCTCTGGAATCAGGCTGCTTAAAACCTGCCCTGTTCTGCAGAGGTGCTCAGAGGCTAGGCAGCCCCAAACAGGAGCAACCTATATACTGTGCCTTCCCTCTTCCCTATCAACATTTCAGCCTAAACCTGCTCAACTCGCCCATCTTAAAATCAAAGAGCAGAAGGCCTCCTCCCCTGCCCCACATCCTCTGCCAATCACTGCTCTCTGGCTTCTGCTTTGCAGCCACATTTACAAAGGGCCTGTCTATGCTAGCTCTTATACTTCATGTCTCATTTATTCCCCAATCTGCTCCACACCATGGCACAACATCTGTTCTTGGAAAGGTCAAGGGCATCTTCATAGATGGCCTCCCCTCCAAAAATATGTCTTTCCTTAGCTGCCAGGACATTTCACACCTCTGGTTCTCCTTTCTCCAAGGTTTTACCTCTTCTTGGCAATTTCTCCTCAGTATACCCCTGGCCCTTGGGGTTTAGGTTCTCTGCTCCACTCCTGTGGCCAAGGGACCGCCTGCATTTCACATCAGCTGCATGACAGGAGTTTGCCACTTGGGACACTGGACAGCCCCGAATTCCAATGTTCAAAACAAACTCATCAGCTCCCCACCCTCAGCCCTTAGGGAACAGCAGCCAGAAATCAATGCCTCATCCTTAGCTCCTCCCTCTAGCTCCGCAGTTCCTCAGCCAACTACCAAACTTTCCTAATCCCACCTTCTAATGCTCTTTGGGGTCTCTTCTCTAGGCTTCCTGTCCACTTCAGAAGGCTACTCTCTCCCCTCATCTGGATCCCACTCCAGTTGGTCTCCCCACTCTGGTGTCTACACTAGTCATCCATTTGTGGAAAACCACCTAGACAATGCCATTCTTTTTTTTTTTGAGACAGAGCCTCAAGCTGTCACCCTGGGTAGAGTGCCATGGCATCACAGCTCACAGCAACCTCCAACTCCTGGGCTCAAGCGAGTCTCCTGCCTCAGCCTCCCAAATAGCTGGGACCACAGGCGCTGGCCACAACGCCTGGCTATTTTTTGGTTGCAGCCGTCATTGTTGTTTGGCGGGCCAGGCTGGATTCGAACCAGCCACCTTAGGTGTATGTGGCTGGTGCCTTAGCCACTTGAGCCACAGGTGCCAAGCCCGCCATTCTTTTTTCTTTTTTTGCAGTTTTTTGTTTGGGGCTGGGTTTGAACCCCCCACCTCCAGCATATGTGGCTGGCACCTTACTCCTTTGAGCCACAGGCACTGCCCAGACAATGCCATTCTTTACTCACAGTCCTAGTGATCAAGGCCAAGTCCCTCCCACAGCACACAAGCCCCTGTAGGCCCACCCTGCCTCTAGGCTCCTTCCTGATCACTGTGAATGAACACTTTAATTCTTTTCAACTGGGATCCCCAACAGCCCTGGGTCAAACTCAACTGTCACATCTGAAGGGCAAGACCATGGGTGGCAGGAAAGATCCTGACACTAAAGGTTTAGAAAATGAAAAATACCTTTTACTGACCTCAGCCTGAGCATCATGACCATTTCCTAAAGCTTCTCTCTTAAGGTTAGTTCCAGATGGGCCAACCATTCCACCCTCATGCCCCAAATCTCTGTCTAGTGAAAGCTCATTGCTGTAGAAAGCACCAGTCCAGCTAAAGCCAGACACCAGAATGAGCATTTTCTTAAAGAACCTAGAAACATGAGTGCTTACAACACCAAAGGGACAAACCAGCACCTCCCACGTAGACAGGGACCAGGAGACAAGACCAAAGGGACAACTATCGTCTCCCATAAAAGACTCCTAAAAAAGACCTCCCATAAAAGACTCTTCCTCCTTGGTGGCACCCATTGCTCAGTGGTAAGGGCTCCAGCCACATACACCCAAGCTGGCAGGTTCGAACCTAGCCCAGGCCTACTAAAACACTGATGGCAACAACAAAAAAAAGTGAGGCATTGTGGCAGGTGCCTATAGATAGTCCCAGCTACTTGGGAGGCTGAGGCAAGAGAATCACTTAAGCCCAAGAGTTTGAGGTTGCTGTGAGCTGTGATGCCACAGCGCTTTACCGAGGGTGACATAGTAAGACTGTCTCAAAAAAAAAAAAAAGACTGTTTCCCTAAAAAGCAGTCTGGTGACTTGCCTAGAAAAAAATCTGCATAACCAAGTTAACCCCTTTGCTCTAGAGCTAGCAAACACCACCTATCAGCAAGCCTGCCCTGGAGCTATAGATAATCACCTTCCTGCCAGGCACTAAGCATGTACACTGGCTGAAGTGCACAAGTGCTATAGATGGTCTCCTCCAGATACTTTTATCTACTCTATCACTAACAGCTGAGGACCTTGACCCATGGAGAGGCTAAGCAGCCTTCCCAGGACCTAGAAGCAGGCAGAGATGGAACAGAATCCACCCTGTTGATTGAAGGATCACACTACTGGCAACTCCTGCCAGAATTACCACTGCCTTAGGTCTTTGGAGGCCCAGATAGAGGAGTATCCACCGCCAGGAGGCTCTGTCTGGACCCCACCTTGGGCTCCCTTTCCAGAGCAGGGTTGCAGGGCCACATTCTAAGGGAAATAGCCAGGGGCATGTAAGAGTCTAACAGAACAGACAGCTGCCCACCCAAATCTCCCACTTAGTCCTGACCTACAGTAGTAACAGTGCTTCCTGCAAGGATTAAGGGAGATGATGCAGGGAGAGTGTCCACTAGAGCTGGCCCATGGCAGTGCTTGATGTGGGAGTGATCAAAACGTGGCTTCCTTCACTGACTGTCCAGGGGCTCAGAGAGCAGCTCCCATGTAGACAGGGACCAGGAGACTTCCAAGCTGCCAGGAATATCAAGGGGCTTTCCCACTTCTCTGCCTCATATCCAGTAGTCTTTAGGGTCAAGCCCATCCAACACGGTGGGGTGCTCCGCACCCCCATACTGTAGGTGTTCAGATATGAGAAGCATGGCTAGTGGCCAAGCTCTAGAGGGCACTTCCAAGGCTTCCATTGGAGAGGACTGCAAAGGAACTCCACACCTTCACACTTGGAGGGTCTCAGTTTTTACTTTCAACCTTGGAACTGTTTAAACTATGGTGAAAGAAGGGGTGAAAATCA
This sequence comes from Galagoides demidoff, assembly GCA_963574575.1. Classification (NCBI taxonomy): domain Eukaryota; kingdom Metazoa; phylum Chordata; class Mammalia; order Primates; family Galagidae; genus Galagoides; species Galagoides demidoff. Next base: position 16,625 of record CAUYQV010088952.1, read on the forward strand.
GAGTTAAGAGAAACAGGAGAGATCTTACTTACAGTTAGAAAAGAGCCTCAATTAAAAAAAAAGGAAGACATGGAAGGGGAGATTAAATCAGTACCCAGGAAACTGCTTTTGAAGAAAACAAAGCAAAAGTTTTCTCTATACCTGTAGGAAAATATTTAGGAGTCATTCCCTTGTCTGCAATAAAGGCAGGGACCTTAACAAAGCCATAGAAACATCACAGGTCGAACAAATTTGATATTATACATGTGCAGATAACAGCATCCAGGTATCTGAAGACTGCTTTTTTTTTTTTTTTTTTTGAGACAGAGACTCAAGCTGTCACCCTGGGTAGAGTGCCATGGCATCACAGTTCACAGCAACCTCCAACTCCTGGGCTCAAGCGATTCTCCCGCCTCCACCTTCCAAATAGCTGGGACTACAGGCACCCACCACAACACCTGGCTATTTTTTGGTTTCAGCCATCATTGTTGTTTGGCGGGCTGGGCTGGATTTGAACCCCCCAGTTCAGGTGTATGTGGCTGGCGCCTTAGCTGCTTGAGCCACAGGCGCTGAGCCCAGACTGCTTTCTTTTCTATGTTCTTTCTGTTTCTATCCCCGAGTTTGGACCTGCTACAAAGCCAAGCACACAGAAACCATCTGGGAGAGGCAAAGAGCTGGGAGGTTAGAAGACGTGAAATACTCCCCAAAGGGGATTTTTCCAAAGTAGGTTTTTTTTTTTTTTTTTTTTTTTGAGACAGAGCCTCAAGCGGTCCCCCTGGGTAGAGTGCCATGGCATCACAGCTCATAGCAACCTCCCACTCCTGGGCTCAGGCGAGTCTCCTGCCTCAGCCTCCCAAGTAGCTGGGACCACAGGCGCCCGCCACAACGCACGGCTATTTTTTGGTTGCAACCGTCATTGCTGTTTTTGGCAGGCCCAAGGCTGGATTCGAACCGGTCACCTTAGGTGTATGTGGCTGGCGCCTTAGCTGTTTGAGCCACAGCCGCCGAGCCCCAAAGTAGGTTTAAGTGTTTGCTTTCTATGGCATTCCATTCTCCTCCTTTAAATATATCAAAAGGTCATTCCAAGATGCAAGACCAACGCGTTCTTGAAAAGGGCCCTCAGAGGTCTCAATGCTCTACAGTGGGATGGAGTCCTTTCCTCAAGGTTTCCATAACCCCCAACCCCTTTTTCTGAGAAGGGCACTGGCATGCCCTCTGCCATATCCCCGTGGTTACCTCGTTTGAACTCTTCCAAGACGGCGTCCAGCTTGGTGTCATTAAAGACAAAGTGGAGTGGATGGTTGTAGAAGCGGGTGATGGTGCTTAGCGGTGTGCAGTCCTCGGGGTCCACAAAGGCTAAGTCCTTGAGGTAGAGCATGTCCACAATGTTGGAGCGCTCCTCCTCGTACACCGGGATGCGCGTGTAGCCGCTCTGCATGATGCTGGCCAGGACGCCAAAGTCCAGCACCGCGCTGGCGTCCAGCATGAAGCAGTCATCGAGCGGCGTGAGCACATCCTCCACAGTCCGGCAGCGTAGCACACCCTTGCTGAGGTCGTTGTAGGGGTCGCCACCGCCGCGCGCCAGCTCTAGCACCCGCTCACGCAGCCGCCCGGGCCGCGCCGCCAGCTCCAGCAGCTGCCCCACGGGCAGAGCCACCGGCAAGGTGAGCAGCACAGCCAGGCGACTGAGGCTGAGCGCGCGCGGCGCCAGCGCCAGAGCCCAGCGGCCGCTCACGGCGGCCGGCACCACCTCGCCTACCAGGAATACGAGACCCGCGCTGCCCAGCACAGCAGGCACGGCGCGCTGGCCGGCCGCACGGTACAGCAGCACCGCCAGCGCCGCCTGCGCCAGGCTGGCCAGCAGCAGCAGCGCGCCCAGGGCGCAGCCCGCCCAGCGCCGCGCGGGCTCCAGGCGCCGTGCCGCCGCACGCTCGGCTTCCGAGCCGCTCTCGCGCAGCACCTGTACCTCAGCCGGCGCCAGCGCCAGCGCGCTCAGCTGCAAGCCCCGCGCCACTGCCGCCAGCACCAACAGCCCGGCCGCCCCCAGGCCCAGCACCCAGGGTGGCACCGCCTCCTCAGCCGCCGCGCCGCCCGGCTCCACGCGCACCGCCAGCAGCGCTGAATGCGGACACACGGCCTCACCGCGCAGGCGCAGCAGCGCGCGCCACTCGCCCAAGGGGGCCGCCGCCTCTTCGGGCACCTCAGCTAGTCCGCCCTCCGGGCAACCCGCCCCCTCGGGGGCCACCCAGGACCAGGAGCTGTTAGCAAAGCCAGGGCCGAAGAGGCGCAAGCGGAAGGTGGCCTCCGGTGCGGCCCGCACCGCTCCTCCGCGCGCCCACCCCGCGCCCGCCTCTCCGTCCTCCTCCAGACAGAAGCCCAGCACCCGTGGGCAAGGCACTGCCTCCCCCGCGGCGTTGCCCAGGCAGAGCGCAGCAAGCAACCAGCCTAGCCCACCCGCCACTGCCGCCGCCATCGCCCGCTGCCCCCTCTCTGTCTCTAGCGCAGCCTACCCCGCTCGCCCCGCACCTCCATCGAGAGGGCCAATCGTCGCGGCCTTCGAGCCTCCTTGACCAATAGGCTCCTGGTGAGGGCGGGCTCCAGCATCCAACTAGGCTGCGCCGGGGAGTAAACAAGTGGCGGCGCGGGGCGGGCCGGGGGCGTGGGGCTGTGGGTCAGGCCCCTCCGCGGCTTCAAGGGCTAGGTGACAGGCACCCCGAGGACGCTGAGAGGCGGGTAGGCCTCTAAAGCCTGGCCGACCTGGGCCCACTCTTCCGCGGCCATTCCCACGCACCCGCTAGGCCACGCCAGTGCTCAAGGACGTCCCAGGCTGCGGAGCTGAGCAGCCGCTCGGATGAATCAGGGGTCCAGGAGCGCCCGAAGTTGGAAGATATCCATTTTCTCAGGAAAGGGTCTTGGGAACAAGAAAGGTGATTGTTTAATCCCCTAACCTACAGAATGAGTGCTGAGTGAGAACCAGTAACTGGGCATCGGGAAGCTGAGGTTTGTCAAAGATGTTTATCACGGCCAACTCTACAATAAACCCGGGACGTCAGACAGTTCTGTCTTGAAGGAGTTTGGTAAATACACAAAACCTCCAACCCATTGGATCAGGACAGCTACTTAATGTAATTAGTATCTTACAGGAGAAAAGTGAAGCTCAGAAAAGACTCCGCATGGATTCTGGGTCCAAGGCGACCTTCCTAACACCGTGTTCACCTTCCCCAGCCACACAAGGAAGGTCTCACAGTTTCATCCTTAGGAGAAAAATTCCTTAGGATCAACAAGAACGATTCAAGAGGATCATCAGAGTTTTATTAGAAAACAATAATCCTAGCACTTTGGGAGATCGAGGCGGGTATATATTGCCTGAGCTCAGGAGTTTGAGATCAGTCTGAGCAAAGTGAGACCCTGTCTCTACTAAAAACTAGAAAAACTAGCCGAGCATTGTGGCGGGCACCTGTAGTAAGAGCTACGCGGGAAGCTGAGGCAAGAGGATCTCTGGAGGCCAAAAATTTGAGGTTGCTGTGAGCTATGATAACCCCCGTGCAGCAGAGTGAGACTTTGTCTACAAAAAAAAAAAAAAGGTGGTGGGTAGGACTGCGCTTGTGGCTCAGTGGGTAGGGTGCCGGCCCCATATACCTAGGGTAGCGGGTTCAAACGCGGCCCAGCCGAACTGCCACAAAGGGGGAAATAAAAGCGGCGGGCGGCGCGGGGCGGGGGGAGAGGGGGGGCTCCGCGCCTGTGGCTCAAGCAGCTAGGGTGCCAGCCACTGGAGCTGGCTGGTTGTTGTGGTGGGTGCCTGTAGTCCTAGCTACTTGGGAGGCTGAGGCAAGAAAATTGCTTAAGCCCAAGAGTCTGAGGTTGCTGTGAGCTGTGACACTGGGACACTCTACCAAGGGCGACATAGTGAGACTTTGTCTAAAAAAAAAAAAAAAAAGGTGGTGTCTCAGCCCCAGTAGCACAGTGGTTATGGCTCCAGCCATATACATGGAGGCTGGCAGGTCGGAACCCAACCTACAACCACATCTGCAACAAAAAATAGCCAGGCATTGTGGTGGGCACCTGTAGGCCCAGCTATTTGGGAGGCTGAGGCAAGGAAGAGAATCTCTTAAGCCCAAGAGTTTGAGGTTGCTGTGAGCTGTGATGCTACAGCACTCTAACGATGGCAACGTAGTGAGACTCTGTCTCAAAACAAAAAAAAGTGGGGGGAACAATATGGCCTGTTGACAGTATGGAATGTTCTTTACCATTATATATGATCTCTGTGTGATTAGGAAATACATCAGTTGCTAACAAGGCTTCTCTACAGGTATCCAGATAAAAATGATTTTTGCATTTTCTCTACACTTTCATTTTTTTCAAATTTACTCATGTAATTAGACTGATAAGACTTAATATGTATCTCTCTTAAAATGATCTTTATAGGGATTCTATAGAAAAAATTTGCTATGTCATGAAAACAACAATCTTAAAAAGGTACACACTATGACCACAATTAAAGTAAGACATGTTTGTATGGAAAGTAATGTATTAAAATCAGTAAACCTGGTTTCGTACCCATAGTTCAGTGGTTAGGGTTCTGGCAACATACACCGGAGCTGGTGGATTTGAACCTGGCCCAGGCCTGCTAAACAACAATGCCACCTACAACAAAAAAAATAGGCGGGTGTTGTGGCAAGCACCTGTAGTCCCAACTACTTGGGAGGCTGATGCAAGAGAATTGCTTAAGCCCAAGAGTTTGAGGTTGCTATGAGCTGTGAGGCCACCACTCTACCAAGGGTGACATAGTGAGATTCTGTCTTCAAACAACAACAACAACAAAAAAAAAAAATCAGTAAACCTATGGTGAATGACAAAAGGAAAGAATATTTTGTGAAAAACTCTTAAAAAGATGCTAATAGTATCTCTTCTACATTGCAGAACTGTGACTATGCCAACAGCATCTCCACATGTTCCAGTTTTTATCTGGAAGGTGCTGGGACCCTTTGAGTAGTTTATCTCACTCTTGGGGATTACAGAGTGAGCTACCAACAGAAGAAATAAAGGCATCATTGAGCCTTTACTGGATGGTCATGCCTGCTTTGAAGAAAAGAGAAATGCATGAACATATTAGTTTCATCTCCTTTAGTTCTCACATCTATGTTTCCAAGTCAAGATAAAATGCTAGCATTGAAATAGAATGATTAAAAGTAGCTACAGGGTGGCGCCTGTGGCTCAGTGAGTAGGGTGCCAGCCCCAGATACTGAGGGTGGTGAGTTCAAACCCAGCTCCAGCCAAACTGCTGCAACAATAACAACAACAAAATAAAATAGCCGGGTGCTATGGCGGGCGCCCAGGAGTTGGAGGTTGCTGTGAGCTATGTGATGCCACGGCACTCTACCAAGGGCGACAAAATGAGACTCTGTCTCTATTTAAAAAAAAAAAAAAAAAGGTAGCTACAGTTTTAAAAGAGAGAGAATGGATGACATGCTTGAAATGAGTCAAGTATCTGAAAAATCACTGGCTAGCAAAGAATAGTTTTGGAGGAAAGACAGGAAAAACTCCCTATGTATTTAGAGACAGGATTCTCACCTTTGACAAGTTACTTTTTCCTTGGTCTCAGGCTCCCTTAGAAAACATCCTATTGGCTCGGCGCCTGTGGCTCAAGCGGCTAAGGCGCCAGCCATGTACACCTAAGGTGGCGGGTTCGAATCCCCAGCCTGGGCCCGCCAAACAACAATGATGGCTGCAACCAAAAAATGGCTGGGCGTTGTGGCGGGCGCCTGTGGTCCCAGCTACTTGGGAGGCTGAGACAGGAAACTCGTTTGA
>CAUYQV010088953.1:0-26911 GCA_963574575.1 Galagoides demidoff
AGATGCCTAGTAATGGGATTGCAGGATCAAATGGGAAGTCTAATTTGAGTTCTCTGAGGATCCTCCATACTTCCTTCTAAAGAGTTTGTATTAGTTTATAGTACCAACACTAGTGTAAAAATGTTCTCTTCTCTCCACATCCATGCCAGCATCTGCTGCTTTGAGATTGTGATGTGGGCCATTCTCACTGGGGCTAGGTGATATGTCAGGGTAGTTTTGATTTGTATTTCTCTGATGATTAGAAATAATGAGCACTTTTTCATATGTTTGTTAGCCATTTATCTGTTTTCTTTTTTTTAATTAAATGATGACTGTGTACATTAATGTATCTGTTTTCTTTAGAGAAGATTCTATTCATGTCTCTTGCTAGTGATATATGGGATTGTTGGGTCTTTTTCTGTTGATTAATTTGAGTTATCTATAGATCCTAGTTATCAAGTTTTGGCCCAATTCATAATATGTAAATATCTTTCTTAGCTGTACAAAAGTTTTTCAGTTTAATTAAGTCCCATTTGTTTATTTTTCTTGTTGTTGCAAATATAATGGAAGTCTTCTTCATCAAATCTTTCTCCAGGCCAATATCTTTAAGTGTTTTCTCCCTACTGTCTTTGAGAATTTTTATTGTTTCATGCCTTAGATTTAAATCTTTTATCCATCTTGAATCAATTTTTGTAAGTGGTGAGATATGTGGGTCCAGTTTTAGTCTTTTACAGGTGGTCATTCAGTTCTCCCAGCACCATTTATTGAATGGGGATTCTTTCCCTTTGTGTATGTTCTTGTTTGGTTTATCAAAGATTAGATGGCAAGTAGAGACTCGTGGCTGTAAGAGGTTAGTTTCATCTCATGGTTTTCTATTTGGTTCCAAATGTCAATGTCTCTTTTGGTGCCAATACTTTGCTATTTTGAATACTATGGCCTTGTAGTAAAGGCTAAAGTCTGGTAGAATGATACCCTTGGCTTTGTTTTTATTATTAAGACTTGCCTTGACTATATGGGGTTTCTTCTGGTTCCATACAAAATGAAGTACTATTGTTTCCAGTTCTTCAAAACATAATGTTGGTATTTTCATGGGGATTGCATTGACTCTGTAGATTGCTTTGGTTAGTAGACATATAATGTTGATTCTTCCCAGCCATGAATATGGTGTGTTCTTCCATGTGTTAATATCCTCTGCTGTTTCTTTTCTTAGGGTTTGGTAATTTTCTTTGCAGAGGTGCTTCACTTCTTTTGTTATGTACATTCCTAGGTATTTAATTTGTTTTGAAGCTACCATGAAGGGAATTGTGTCCTTGATTAGCTTTTCATCTTGCCTATTATTGGCATATACAAAGGCTACTGATTTGTGGACATTGATTTGATAGCCTGAGACATTGCTGTATTTTATGGTCACTTCCAGGAGTCTTTTAGTTGAGTCTTTGGGTTTCTTTAAGTATATGATCATATCATCTGCAAACGGTGAGAGTTTGACCTCCTATAGTAGTGGTGATAGAGTACAATCTTATCTGGTTCCAGTTCTAAGTGGAAAAGCTGTCAGTTTTACTCCATTCAGTATAATATTAGCTATGGGTTTGTCATAGATGATTTTGATCAGATTCAGAAATGTGCCATCTATGCCTAAATTCTTAAGTGTTCTAATTAGAAAAGGATACTGGATTTCATGGAATGCTTTTTCTGCTTCTATTGAAAGGATTGTATGGTCTTTGTTTTTGCTTCTGTTGATATGGTGAATTTGGTCCCTGGGATAAAATCTACTTGTTGGTGTTGATTGATTTTTATTTTTTTTTTCCAAATGTATAGCTGTAATCTATTGGCTAGGATTTTACTGAAAATTTTTTTTTGTAGTTTTTTTTGGCCAGGGCTGGGTTTGTTTTATTGAGAATTTTTGCATCTATATTCATTAGTGAAATTGGTCTGAAATTCTCCTTTTTAGTTGGGTCTTTTCCCAGAAAAGTTGGATCTTTTCCTGGTTATCAGAGTGATGTCAGGTATGGCTGGGTTCTCTCTTTTCCCCCAGTTGTTCCAGGAGAGCTCAGCTGAACAATCCTCTGGTCAGCCATCTTGCTTCCCTACACCCAGAAAATTCTTTATGGATAGAGAAATCAGCAGTTTTTATCTACTAATGTTGGATGAGGAAAACTGAAACATTCAAAATACTTAACGAAAAAAATTGTTTAGACAGAGTCTCACTTTATCACCCTTGATAGAGTGTCATGATATCATAGCTCATAGGAACCTCAAACTCTCAGTTGGACTCAAACAATTCTCTTGTGTCAGCCTCCCAAGTAGCTGGGACTGTAGGCATCTGTCATAATGCTGGGCTTTTTTAGAGACTTGGTCTTGCTCTTGCTCAGGCTGGTCTCAAACTCCTGAACTCTGACAATCTACCTACCTCGACCTCCTAGAATGTTGTGATTACAAGTGTGAGGCACGGCTCTTGGCCTTATAGAAAAAAATTTTGACATGAAGTTTGGAACTCAATCATTTTTTATATCCCCTAATATAAAGCTAGATTTTTAAACTTTTAGTAGTCATTATACTTTAAAAACAATACTATAATCTTTAATATATATTTAGACTATTAATAAATTTTTACCTCATAATTCACCTTTTTCCATAATTAGAAATATTTCACTGTATTCTACATTCATAAAATCTCTTTTTCCAAGGATTCCCAAATACTTTATAAGCAGTGGTCTCATTATGGTTTGTTTAAAAAAATCAGTATGATATACTCAAATTTAGGAATAGTGTATGTTTCCTTCTCCCAGTGCCCTCCTTTATGAGTTTGGACATCACATTCTGCTTTGTTAGTCTATCAAATTGCATTTAGAAAACATCTTTCTGTAGAATCTCACATGCAATTTCTTAAGGGAATACAGGTTTTAGAAAAGACTTTTTCCCCCCAAATTAAAATAATTTAAAGAAAATAAGCCATGAATTTAAAAACAAACAAAATGATTACAAAAATCTCTATAGTTTCAGATAGTATGTGTTAAATATCTGAGGAAGAAAGAATATTATTGAGAAATCAGAGAAGATGCCATGGTTTGGGGTTTGAGCTTGGAAGAATGCTACTCAAAGTGTTTTCTGGACCATTTCAAACTTTTGGGAATGAGTCCACCAAAGATAAGTATAGAATATGGGAGTAAAAGTTCAGAAGCTTTTTTGGCAATATAATGTTGCCACAACATCTGCTGTGATTTGAATGATGGTATGCTCTTTAACATTCATGTTAATTCCCAATGCAGTATTACTAATAAGTATGGTATGTGGAAAGGCATTAAGGAATGAGGCATCTGTTTTTGAGAATCGGCTTAGTACACCTGTGTAAAGCCTTGAGGTTGATGGGAGTGCTCTCTTGCCCTACTGTCCTTTCTGCCATGTGAAGACACAGTGTTTGTTCCCTCTGGAGGATGCAGCAACTAGGTACCCTCTTAGAAACAAAGACTGAGCCCTTAGTAGACATGAATCCTACCAGCACCTTGATCTTGGACTTCCAAGCCTCCAGAATCATAAGGAGTAAATTTTTATTATTTATAAATGACCCAGTCTTGAGTATTTTGTTATAGCAGCACAAGAAAACTAAGACAACATCCAAGCTCATGACTGGTAGACTCATATTGTCACACAAAATATAGAACAGGTTAATGTGTTAAACTCTCATGCTCTGTCATGGATAACACAAGCTATGTTTTGACCATGCTTGCACACAAGTCTGTGGTGGGTTAGAAATATAGAAAAACTTTTTGTCACCATAAAGAGCTGGAGAAGTACATCATCTATTCTTTTTAGGAAATGTTTATCTCATTTCTACTTCATGTTATTTTCTGGTTGCAAAGTGGTATGTTTTATTCACATGAGTTGTGGAAAGAATAATTTTCAGCTTTTCTCTCAAATTCAGCTACTTTTCTCATGACTATGGAAACTAAGAATCAGGTGCTGTTGTCCTGATAAATAATTCAACAATATGGTAACAAAAATGCTAGAAGTTATTGAGTCCTTACTATGTGTCATGAACTGTTCTAAGCACTTTGCAAATATCTACTTATTGTATGTCAGGGTCCAGGCAGGAAAATAGTAATCACACTAGGTGTTTGAGTTGCAGCAATTTAATATAGAGAATTGGTTACATGGGTGTTGGAGAGGTGAAAAGGCAAAAAAGGGAATACTCAGCAATAATAAGTACATAAAGCAGCTATGTGTGCTTTAACCCACACATTTGGGAAACCAAGAAGTTGAACTTATTGGAATCTGGTATATCATAGGAGTGTGCTCAGGCTTTTGATGAAAGATGTCTTTTGGTTGCACCTGACATCCTACCAATTTGAGAAATAGCCCTATAGAGCTGACACTTCATTGTCTGAAATAATGGCATAGACAGGCTGCTATTAATACTGCCAGGAGGGCAGGTATGTTGAAATAAGATTGAACAAAATGTAATGAGTTAAGTTGACAAAAATACCAAAGAAAAGAAGGAAGTCCTTTCTCTCCCCTCCTACCTTCTAATATCTCTCTTATCCCTTTTATTGGAAGACCCCAACACTGGTAAAGAAGTATGAGAAAATATCATTTGTAGAGTCCTTCTCTGGCATTATAAGTCAGAGGATAGAAGAGTGAATTTGGGCTGAGAGACAATAAACAAATAACAAGCACAACCACTGAACCTCATATGATCCCATGAGGTAGATACTATTCTCACTTTCAAATGAATGAAACAAAGGCCAGGGATTTTAAGTGAGTGTTCAAGGCCAGCAGGTTCAGAAGTGGGGATGAACTAACACATTCTGACTCCAGAGCCCTTACCCCTGCTCTCGACATTTTACTGACTCTTTGTTAAACTAAGTAGTGAGTTTATTAAAGAGATTTGCTGGGGGGGAAAAAAAAAAACAGTGTTTACACAGAATCATCATTGTATTCCTGTAAGAGTTTTCTTTTTCTTTTTAATTTCAAGGTTAAAATATTTTATTTTAATTATTAAGAGCATTTAAAAGATTTTGTCATTCCATTTATAACTCAGGAAGAAGAAAACAGAAAGAATGCTTCATATTTCTGGTGTCATGTGTATCTAGTATATCAATATATTTAATTAATTCTACATGTATGTATGGCTAGAGTGGTATTATGTGATGCAACAGGGTATTAACAGGGATTTTTAGTCTTTCATTTATTTAACATGTATTTATTGATCTATTTAATTCATTTCATGTATTGTAGATGATGTTGAAATAACAATTAACAAGAAAGATAGTTTCACCTTTAACAGAGCTTACATTTTGTTTGTTTGATATAGTAGATTGGTCAGTTAGTAAAATCCAGTACAATGAATTTCAACGTATTAGTGGTCTTATTGTTTTTAAACGAGTAATTGAACCATGCACAAAGTTTTATTGGAGACACAGATTTCTCTCTGACTTTGCAACCCGGACAAGACAAGGGAAGTAAGGTAATGGTCAGACTAGAAATAATCATTTCTTCAAAACTTCAGAAGATAGGAACATAGAGCAAGTGAAGGAACCACAGATAACTCATGGAAAAAGGATCTAAGTCTTCAGAAAAATTCAATTGGAAATACATGAGAAATAAAGTTAAGGCAACTTAGTAATTATTTTCTTTGCCAATGAAAAGAACTCTTAGTAATGCAAGCTCAAGATAAGAAAGTAAATATTAACTGAGCATTGTGGCAGGCACCTGTATTCCCAGCTACTGGGGAAGGTAAAACAAGAAGATCACTTGAACCCAAGGGCTTGAGGTTGCTGTGAAATATAACACTACCACACTCTACCCAGGGCAACAGAGTAAGACTCGGTCTCAACAAAACAGAGCAAAACAAAACACAAGAGGGAGCAAATATTTGGGAAACCCATAGTGTTTTATCATTATTTTTGGAGATTTTCACCTGAAACCTACCTAGAAACATTGGGCTGTGGCTTTAATTTGTGGCAATCAAACATATTTAATCACAGAGACAGAAAATGAATTAGTCCGGATTGATTTTTAGTTCTTGCTTATAGTGCCTTTTTGCTATGCTTCTAGTTATGAGGGGGAATCTGAGAAACTTGCATATTTAAAACATTGTTACTTCTGGGATATTTTTACGGAGACATGAGAGAATTTTCACCCTGAGAAATTGTAAAATCCAGTGTAACATCTCTGTCCTTTTTATAATATGCATAATATGCCAAATAGCTAGGGCTGCTAAATCCAAAAAATGCTATAGGTATATTGAGTCAAAAGCTTAGCCCAGAGACAAAACCATATGAGAATGCACATTAGCAAAAACTGATACCTAGGCTGAGCTGAATAATTTGGAGACAACACCTCCTGCCCTTTCACTTCCAGATAAGAAAGTAAAAGGAAAGGTTTAACAACCCAGGACTCTGCAGAGCAGACTGGAGGTGCTGCCAGAGTAGCATGTCATAGACAGGTTTGAGTAGACCCGAAGACTTGTAACATCTACCACCAGGAAAAGGCACCATTCTGGCTTTCCATGAAATGCTCTCGCCTGCGAAATCTTCTTTTTGTTATCTATTTGTTTCTTTGAGACATTTCTTGATTTCTCCCATTGTCCAGTTAACCTTCCTCCTGCTCCGGCTCTTCAACTTTCAGCAATGTTTGCTGACGTTTCTGCAAATTGACCTTTACCTCTGCTCCTGGCTTCTGATTTCACATCTGTCACTTGGCACGGTGTCTCCAAGAATAATTCTTTGCAAGAAGTTCTTTGGCTTAGCTGGAGGGCTTCCCATGCACCCCTGCATGTGCATTGCCTTTATAGACATACAGGGGGCCTGGATTAGTACTGAGGTGGTTATCAAGGTCACCTGACCTGAGCTAACCCACAAGTAAAAAAAAGTCTGGTGTTGCTTGGTGGTAGAGTAATATTTGTCTATAACTGTATGCTTTTAAGCTCCCAAACTTTCTTTAACATTTTAAACTCATTTCATTTAAAAAAAACTCAAAAATGTTTCATAAACTTTCTTGCTTTTAAAAGCAGCATGTGATGAGCAACATTTAAGCCTTTCTCCATGACTCATTTTAATTTTCAAAATTAACAACTACATCACAATATAAAACAGAGTATAGGCACTGCACTAAATGGTCTTAGACAGCTATATATGTTGCATCCTTATATCATAATTATTTTCCGTTTCTTTTCCAGTGGTTAAACTATCAAATCAGCTCTTTTCCTGGATCTTCCTGAGTTCTTTCATGATATGTCGTCTGGCATTAGAAAACCAGATACTCAAACTGATTAAAATGATGTCTCTAATAAATCAGATTGTCTCTGAGTGATGGTTGATCAACTTTTCTGTTAGGAAATGCAAGGTATTAAATTCCTAAACATTGGCATTTATTGAGGCTGTTCAGAGGCTTTTTCAGTTCACCTCTTAGTTCTCTGTTGAATTCTGGAAACTTTGCATTGCTAAACCCTCAGAGAGTGGAGTAACTTCCTAATGGGTTTAGGTTATTAATCAATAAGGCATCCACACAGTGTAATGCGGCCACATAGCATGAGTTTGATTCTTCTTTCTGTCACTTGCTAGCTTGAGCAAGTCAAACTGCACTTGAGAACCTCGTTTCTGTCATCTGTAGAACAGTCATAAACGGTGATCAGTATCAGGGTCTTGTGAGGTATAAATCAAATACATACTCTGTGAATTCTTACTACCTAGTAGTGGATAAAAACATTCCAGTTACGTAAATGCCTATAGGGAAACCAGGTGCTCTCAAGGACAAAACCCAGCTCCATTATATATCTTGAAGAAAAAGACTTTATACAGCAATATAGCACGTGGGGTTGAAGAGCTCAGTTTGCAGAGTTTATCTTTTCAAATTATATTGTTTTCTCTATGCAAAGCCATACAAGAAAGTCACTTTTTTTCAGTTTTGACTATTTGTAATGCTAGAACTCTTGTAATAGAAATCTCAGTCCACTGTCTGTATTATTACTTAGTGCTGACCTGACAGCCATGAGCCTGGATGCTGCACTTCAACTTCCAGTGCCCACTGCCCACCTTCCTCCATGGCTGCCCTTCTCAAAAGAAAATATCAATGAGGCAGAACCTGTCAAATTCCAAAGAGAATAATTTAATTAAATCCAGTAGGCCAGACCAGGTAGGCTAGAATTAAGAATGTAAGTCTGAATGATAGTGATTTAAGTGGCAGTATTAGCTCCTCAGGTTTTCATGGAGCAGTTACTTTGGTTTCTAGACTGCTGATGTAGCTGAAGGCTATGACTGTAGTTCCTAGATAATCTACAATTTGGGTCATTGCCCTAGAATTTAAGGATCATGAACGCCTGTGTGTGAGTCTTGCCTGAAAGCAAAGAGAGCCATGTGAATGGCACATGTTTCTAGAGGGGGAAGGACAAGGACACCTGAGTTTCTTTATAAGTCAAATGGACACTACAGCAGAGAATTGGGCTAGAGCATTTATGAGAAGACTCTTCCTTCAAGGGCTTCCTGCTGGCATGAGAGGACCCCCCAGAGTAAATCCATGAACAGGAATGGAGAAAGAACTCCAAGTTCTAGGGTAGAGGTCTTTGGCATGAAAGCAGGAAACTGGAAGTTGGGGAATATTTCTTAAGAAACCACAAAAGTCCTCCATAGAGAGAGACCATTACACAAGCAATCAAGAATTACAAACAGCCAGGCAAGTAATAGTGCACCTTTCCCTTTAACCTTCCTTCATCTTGTTCCCCGAGAAACCTGAAACAAAAGAGCCTTGGGTCGGAGGAGAGGAATTAAAGCAAGGAATACTGAAAGAAGTGAAGTCCTCCATCCCACATCACTGGTCTGGGAAATCTTGGTCCAGACCTGATGGGAGAGAAGCACAACTTTAAATTGCATGGAGGATACAATTTCATTTTATTTAGTTAGATTGAATTGGACTACTCTAGTCTGAATGGATGGTATCCTGCTACTCGAAAGGTTAAGTCGTCTGCCCAAAGTAGCCTCAGCAGATGGGAAAGAGTCAACATAATTTAATTTGTTAAAGGTAACAATGGAGAAAAGAAAACCTCCCTCTTGAATATACTTCTTAAATCTAAGTCTTTTAAAACACTGCAAAATAAATACAACTTATTAAACCCTGCTCTACCTATGTTACATATTCAAAACATCCCTTGTTCCTTTATTCACTTGTAGTGTAATTCAATAACATCCAGCATTGTCTACCAGATTTTATAGCAAACTTTAAGTAAATCCTAAATTAGATGCTATTATATATTAAATATAATGCATTTGTGTTTGCATTTTGAGCTTCCTTATACATGGAGTTATCACAAAGCAATGACGGAAATCAGGTTGGGAGAGAGAAATGAGAGGCGACAATTAGGAGATGGTAATTTAGGTTTTGCTCTGATCTAACTTCACTCTTCTTTGCAATGAAAAGCAGCAGGATGAACTTTCATTCCTGGTGAATGTTGACTGGTGGTATGGGTTATTGCAATAACAATTCCCGTATACACCACGGAGACTGCCTAACCACAGTAGGAGCCAATACATGTTTATGCTACAATCCTGTACTCCATGTGATGACTTGGTAATATACAACCCATTCAGGACTGTTTCCTAGAAGCTTTTTATTGAGTATCACAAAATCCACACTGTGCATACAATTTAGAGTCTATCAAAGCAGATGAGAGCATATAATGCTTATTGTCATGGGGAACTATTTCAGTCAGCATCCTCACTCCAGTCAGCAGTGAGGATGCTGACTTAGTGGCCACATACAGCACTGTGCTGAGGCTGATTCTATAACCACGTCAGAATTCAATGGGAGTACAATGAGCAATTAACAACATGTCCCAGGAACAAGGAGAAGGGGGTGGGGGCGCATGAGCCATATATTTGGCATCTCTGAACTAAAGCCTATTTTTCCTTCACTGAAGCAATGAAATAAAAGCAGGCCATTGACCCATGTTAAGATGGAAACCAAATTATGGCTTGGTAACAGACAGGTAATATCAAGTAGCTTTGCATTACCCAAAGGGGTACGCTCCTCTGGATCTTCTCAGTTGCTTGTCTAACTGTTAATCCAATGTCAGCAGCATGTTTCCAGAGGGAAACAAGACTCACGGAATGAGAAATGATCAGCTGAGGACTTAGGCATCGCACCCTCGTGGGTCCATGGCGGTGTACAGACAAATGCCAAGAAGCCACCACTAGCTCCAACTTTCTAGGGGTGGTGGGATACACATATTGTTGATTCTCATCATGCACTATACTTACACCACATATAGCTACTGAGAATCCTGAATTAGTGAATACTGAACAATTGCTCCTGGGGACACACAGTGTTAGGTTCCTGTGAGCCTCTCGGCCACCACATTTTTGTTGACCAGTCAATAGACAACCTAGATTTGTATGTACTTTTGTTTAAAGATATCTTGTTTAATATACTCTTTTGATTCATTAGCATTAAATTCACAGCCAACAGCTCTATAATTCATGGCTGAGCAAAGCATATGTAACACATATTTTTTCCATAAGGCAAATCACAGCTTCCTTGCACTTAGAAACTCAATGCAGAATCACAGCACTACATTTAGGGGCAAAATCACTAACAAAAAGTACCCCCCAAACAAGGAAAAAAAAAAAACAACCAGTGGCACTCAGAAGGCCGCTAAAGGAACATTTGTTTACAGATGAGAGCTGAAACAAGACAGAAATGTGCATCAGGCACGCAAACTTTTCATCATTCTGTGCATGTCCACAAGTGATAGTGAAAGGGTCATGAGTATTGATTTTGAGATTGCCAATAAATTTTAGCAAATAGGCAAATCCACAGATATGGGATCTGTGAATAATGAAGATCAACTGGGCATGCGTGACTTTTCGACTAGAAATAAAGATGTATCCTTTAATTGACCTCAGGAGCTTACATTTAATTGAATAATTACAGGAACTCATCCTAGGAAAAGTCCTACAGACCTCATTGCTGCCTATCACTTGTGGTCACCTTCAAGGTACTCCTCTTGGGAAGCTATGCACCAATGCCAGTGATTAGTCCCCCCTTCAAAGCAATTTTGGAGCTCTGTTTCTGGAATGACCTTGAGTGCTGTCATTGCATGAGGTATGATTAGTAAGTTCACAAACTCATCCTAGAAACAGTGCTACATACCCTAGATGTCCGTGGGAGTGCTACTCAGGAGATCGTAGTGATATTCAGGTATGTGGTATGTAGCATTTTTTCTAGAATGAGTTTGCAAACTTACTTGTCCCTCCTCTGTATGTAAAGAAAAAGCAGACCAGATCTATAAAAAGACTAAACTCAATGGCAGAAATTAGAAGAAGAAATTAAAAGAGGAACCTTTGGAATACTCAAAGTAGAGCCATCAAAATGAAGCAGTAATTTTTTTGAGTTCTTAAGTGTCAGATTGGCTATATCTAAAAGGAACGTA
Source organism: Galagoides demidoff (assembly GCA_963574575.1). NCBI lineage: Eukaryota > Metazoa > Chordata > Mammalia > Primates > Galagidae > Galagoides > Galagoides demidoff. The sequence goes on from CAUYQV010088953.1 coordinate 11,402, forward strand.
GCTGATAAAGGACCTCAGGTGTGGAGGTGCAGAGTGACTGGAGGTTAGGAGGCGGGAATGACGTGCTGAGGGCTGCTTAGTGCTCCAGAACCAGGATATGGGGTAGAGAAAAGGACTGAGCCAACCTGGACTACCCAGAACAGCAGGTCTGAGGGTTTTGTCCTGTAATCAGAAACACACAGAGAACCGACCTTCATATTCTGATGTCAGGCTTAGTCTCTAAGAGAGTAATGGCGGTGCCTTTTATATACGCGTACGTGTGTATTTAGCTAAATTAAGCATGGGCCGCTCTGCACAGATGGGCACTTTGACAAATTTGTTTCTTGGTTATCCCTTTACTCTTACCCAGCACCAGAGAAGTGAATGATTATAGTTTTTTCTCATTTCCCAGCAGTCTCACAGTGTGGGAGCACAGAGTTCCTTTCTTTTGTCATTCTTCTCCCTAGGATAAAAGAGGAAAAGTGACTTGAGCCGTAACAAATATTAGCCCAGGTATGTTACTGAGCACTCCCAAGAAAGAGGAGACTAAATAAATTCACCATGTGACTTTCAGAGTTGTGGTATAGTCAGGGGCAATGTCCATATATAAAGACTTTATTTCTGGACAGTTCCTGAGAGTGTGCCCATGATTAAGCCCCATGCTGTTGTCTAAAATAAGAGAAATCAACAGTCAGCAATTAATGCTGCACTGGAGTATTTTAGTCATATCTGCAAAGTGTTTAAACCCCATCATCAAATGTATTCTTTTAAAGCATGTACATATTTTTTTAGTTGTTGCTGTCGCTTTATTTACAAAAAGAGGATAAGTAGATGGATGTTGCTGGTGTAAGGCAATCTTCTTGGGCAAGGATCAAAAACATATTTTGTGAAATTTCAGATAATAAATATTTTAGACTTTGCCTAAGAGTAGATTCTTTCCAATTGCTGTGTTCTGTAAAACCAGTCACAAATAATACATAAGTAAATAAACATGACTGAGTCCGAATAAAATTTATTTATGGGCATTAACGTTTGAATTTTAAATATTTTAATTATTTTCACTTCATGAAATATTGTTTTTCTCTTGATTTTTTCCATCCAAAAGGTATAACAGCCATTGCTATCTTGTGGAACAATGCAGAACTGATTTGGTCCATAGGTTGTGATTCGTAGCTTGCAGACTTCCCAATCTCAGGGAGAAGGGGTAAATACCTTCCAGATTCCAAGAGAAAGCCATTGTGTGGATTAGGGCTTTGTCCGAATTGTGAATTAAGGCAAGAGAATGAGGTTCTTAGTCTCTGAAAGGTTTGAGTACTACCCCAAAAGGTGTACTCTCCAGGTAGTAGAGTCACAGGAAGCTGTAATACCAAAATGCCTACTTGCACTATTGCTTTGGGCAATAAGGAAAAGGGGAGATTAAAGGAAAAAGCACAATATTATGTCCTTAGTTATTTGTAATTCTTGATTGCTTATTTAATGATCTCTCTACTATACAGTGCTCTCTCCTGGAGAACTTTGGTGGGTTTTTAAGAGACGCTCCCCACACCCAATCCCCCGCATCCATGCTGAAGGCCTCTATCCTGAAACTTGCATTCTCCCTCAACTCCTGCCCAGGGGTTTTACTCTGGGGTCCTTTCATGTCAGCAAGAGGCCTTGAAGGCAAAATCTTTTCACAAATCCTCTGGCCCAGCTAAGTTCTACAGTGTCTATTCCTACCAAACTTTGGAAGAATGTGCTATTCTCGAGACTCTCCTCTCTCCTTGCTTTCAGCAAGAATCATGCTCTGGTATCCATACTCCCCAAATTCCAAGGTACATAGTCAAATTTTTCATTCATAAAACATTTGTCTTCTAATCGCAACCAATGGATTAAGCTCAAAAAATAAGTCAAGAGATCAACATCTCTTCCTTGTGAAGTTGCATTGGAGTATTTTAGTCATATCTGCAAAGCGTTTAAACCCCTCAGTTTGTTTTTCAGAGGGCGGCTTGCTGGAATTAAGAGATGATGAATCCTTCTCCCACCTATCATTGGAAAGGAAGAGAAATGCCACAGTACTTCTTATTTCTACAAATTTTCTTCGAATTTCTTATCTTTTCTTACACAAGGCAGAAGTGAACCACAAGCTGAAGGTCACAGAGCTGACTTTGTCTACCTCTTAGAAAATCCTGGGGGCTACGGTGTCTCAGGTCTCATTCACTGCTGTCAGCTTTGGGGCCTCATCAGGAAAGCAGAAACGTAACACCATGTATGCCCTCACTTGTAAAGTAAGCCAAGACTACAACTATTCAGGCTGGTTTCACATTACTTTTTTTAGACACAGAAGAGAAATGAAGATCATATATGTCAGTTAATTCACTCACATGAGGGTTACAATTCCTCCGCAGCATCCCTGTGGAAAATTTATACAGCTGCAACACCTCTAGTCATGATGACAACTCCTGTGTTTGGGAACAGCTTTCATTAGAAGTCCCTCCATGTATCAAGACAAAATCTGCCTCTTCGTCATTTGTCCCCACTATTCTTCCTTATTCTGTTCTTTGAAGGTAAACAGGACAAGCTGTTCTCTCCTGAGAATCTTTTACATGAGAATCCTCAAGTATCAGAGGATTACAAATGTTTTTCCCCTTTTTCTTCTTTGAGGATGAAGGATTCCTATTGACTCCAGTTATTCCATAATGAGAGTATTTCAGGTCCTGTCACTATAGGGGTATCTTTCAGACATAATTCATTTGCTAAGTGGGATGTGACCTACACCAATGATCGTCCTTATTTTAGGATTCTCCTCTTTTGAAATCCACCCCTCCAACCCCTGAGCCTTTTTCCTGGTGGTATCCCATTCATTCTTTAGAGTTTAGATTTCTTCCTCTGTATCTCTCCTCTCCCCCTTCTTCTCTTCTGAAATGTCTCTTTACATACATACAGAGAGTGCCAATAAATCTTGCACATTTTAAGAAAAAAAGTGTATTAAAATTGTAATGCTCAATATATATTGATAACAAAAGATGAATTCAGGTCATGTTTGAGCACATCTTGTAATTGCAGAAGTCAAACGTGACTTGAGTATTATAGATTTAATATAATTTTTCTCCTTTCTTAAAATGTGTATACATTTCTTGGCACCTCTGTATATATCTTTATTTCCCTATTGAATGGTGAATTAATTAATTATTCAACTTATTTGTTTTATATCTGGTTTTATCACTGAATGCTAAGCTCTTCGGAGACAACATGTTATTCCTCACCAGCATTCCCCTTACGTCTGGCACTAGCCGAAGACTTGATAAACGATGTTGAATGAGGAGATAAGTGATTACGTCCTAAGACTCATTCCAGCCTTCCCAGCACTTGCATTTTATGGTTGCACCAGGTTGAGCATCTTGTCAATTTACATTTCTGAGAACTTTATGCTTTTGCTTAGCTAAACCAGGCTTTATCCATCATATTTATACTTAATTATATGGATTTTAATGCTGTGGCATATATATCTATTGGAAAGTTAAGATCTAAAAAGTAAATTTTAAGGAAAAATAATTCCAAATTACTTTAAGCTATTTATTAATCCATAGTAGACCTTATGCTAACTCACAGTGCAACAAGTACTTGAAAACAATTAAATTTTATTTCTTTTACCCAGAGTTTTTACTCCTTCAGATTATGCTCTTCTAGGAAGATTTTGTTAGCTGTTTTAACTTTCTGGACTGCTCCATTGTGTATCTGGAAGTCAACAAAAACAACAAAGTAAAGCAGAGCTTGAAGTATGTTCATTATTGTTTAATTTTTTTATCTTCAATAATAATTTTTAAATTTCAGGATATTAAGGGGGTACAAATGTTTTTGTTTGGATATATTGTATGATACCAAAGTTAGGGCTTGCATTGAGCCTGTCACTAGAACAGTATTCATTGTACCCAATAGGAAAGATTTTAGCCCTCATTCCCCTCCTGCCCTTCCCTTTTCTTTGTTGTTCAATTTCTTTTACATATCTTTGTGCCATATGTGCCAATCATTTAGCTCTCCCTTATTCATGAGAACATGTGGTGGTTGTATGCGTTTGTGAAATGATTTACTTAAGCTAATAGTCACCAGTTTCATCTAAGTTGGTGCAAAAGATGTATTTTCCTTTTCATGGCTGAGTAGTATTCCATGATATGTGCACAGAGACCACATTTTCTTTATCCACTCATTCATTAAGTGATGGATGCTTAAGTTGATCCTGTATATTTGCAATTGTAAATTGTCCTGTGATAACCATTTGCGTGCAGGTGTTTGTTTAATAAAATGACTTATCTTCCTTTGGGCAGATAACCTAGTGGTGGTATTTCTGGATTAAATGGTAGGTCTGCATTAATTCCTCTGAGCAATCTCCATGCTGTTTTCCATAGAGGTGGTAATAATTTGTAATCTCACCAACAGTGTATAAGGGTTCTTTGTTCTCTGCATTTTGGCTTTCTGATAGGGGCAGGTGTTATTATACTGTGGTTTTAATTTGCATTTTGCTGATAATTAATGATTTTGAACCTTTTAAAAATGTTTGATGGCCATTGCTATCTAGTCTTGGAAAAATTCGGTTCATGTTTTTTGCCCACTTTTTGATGGAGTTGTTTGTTTTTTTCTTGCCGATTTGTTTGAGTTCTTATAGATTCTGGATATTAGTCCCTTGTCAAAGGTATATTTTGAAAATATTTTCTCCCATTCTGTAAGTTGTCTCTTTACTCTGTTTCCTTTAACTTGTCTCATTTATTTATTTTTGTTGTTGCTGGTTTTTGTCTTTGTTGTCTTAATCATAAGTTTTTGTTATTTGTTTAGGGTTATGTCTAGAAGAGTTTTTAATTTTTTTCTAGAATTTTTATGGTTTCATGCCTTACATTTAAGTCTTTAAACCATCTTAAATTGATTTTGTATACCGTGAAAGACAGGGTTCATGTATTTTTTCTTTTTTCTGCATATGACTATCCAATTTTCCCAGCACCATTTATTGAATAGGGTGTCCTTTTCCCAGTGTACATTATTGTATGCTTTGTCAAAGGTCAGTTGGACATAGCTGTGTGGTTTAATTACTGGGTTCACCATTGGTCTATGTTTCTGCTTTTATGCCAGTACCATGCTGTTTTTGTTACCACAGCCTTGTAATATAATTTGAAGTCAAGTAATGTGATCCCTTCAGATTTGTTCTTCTTGCTTGAGATGTCTTTGGTTATCCTAGCTCTTTTATGGTTCCGTATGAGGCTAAGGATTATTTTTTCTTGATCTATGGACATTAGTATTTTGATGGGAATTGCACTGAATTTGTAAATCACTTTGAGCAGTATGGACATTTTAATAACGTTGATTTTTCCAGTCCATGGGCAGGGGATGTTTTTCCGTTTTTTTGTGTCATCTACAGTTTCTTTCATCAGTATTTTGTAGTTGTCCTTATAGAGGATATTTTGCTTCCTTGGTTGAGTATATTTCTAGGTACTTTATTTTCTTTGTAGCTGTTGTAAGTGGTATTGAGTCCTTGATTTGACGTCCAGCTGACTGTTATTAGTATAGGTCATAACAAAAAGGGAAAATGAAAGAACAATATCTGTTTTGAACATAGGAGAAACAAAACCACAATAAAATGTTAGCAAACTGATTTTAATAGCATATCAAAAAGGTAATTCACCATGAGCAAATGGGTTTCATCTCAGGGATGCAAGGATACTTTAATACATGCAAATCAATAAATGTGATTTACCACAAAAACAGATTCAGAAAAGAACATGTGATTAGAAAAAAGATTCAGTAGAATCCATCACCTCTTCATGATAAAAACCCTCAACAAAATAAGCACAGAAAGAGCATACTTCAAAATTATTAAAGCTATATATGACAAACCTATAGCCAAAATTATATAGAATCAAAAAAGGTTGAAAGCATACCACCTAAGAACTGGAACAAGACAAATGTACTCAGTGGCATCACTTGAATTCAACATTGTCCTGGAAGTTGTAGCCAGACCATTCAGGCAAGAGAAAGCATCCAAATCAGAAAAGGTAAGGTCAAACTATCTGTTTGCTGACAATGTGATCTTATATTTAGAAAACCCTGAAGACTCCATGAAATGACATCTAGAATTAGTAAATAAATTCAGAAAAGACTCAGTTTGCAAAATAAGGTACACAAATCACTTGCTTCTGTTTAGTTTTGATACCAGAGAAAACTGTTGGGAAAGAAAGCTTTTCTTGTTTCTCTTCCCAAGCCATGTGTTTGGGATGATGTCTACAACTCGTCAGATAGATTCCCTTTCTATGCTTCTGTGCTTCAGAACCAGAGCAAATTGTTCATCCCCGAAAGCAAACATTTAGTTTGTTTAGTACAATGAAATGATATCGGAGCAATGGCAATATATTGTGGACAGACGTAGTAGACAATGTGGTCTAGCTCTGTCTTAGTCATGGATAGGTGTAGTGGAAACTCAGTTCTTTATCTGGAATTTTCTGTTCCTTTCAGTGTCATTTATTTTCCTTTGACTTTTCATGTGGGATGTAAAAAAAAAAAAACAAATAAAGTAATCCTGATGAATTCCATTCATAATTTCTACTCTGTATTTACTAGATGCATAAGATTTATTATGGCAGGATATATTTTAAAGTACATTGTGTACTTTATTATGGCAGGATATATTTTAAAGTACATTGGAAACTGTTGTCAAAAAAAATAACGTATTTATTTTGACCATTTATCATATTATTATCTTTCCATTTTGACCATATTATTATCTTTCCATTAACTGTATCACTATTTATTGTGTGCTAAGTATGCTTTGTTTCTCCTCTGGATCCATTTTTCTTCCCTGGTGGAAAAATGTCTGTAGTTATATAATGGAGGTCTATGGGAAAGTCAGGTCAAGGTTATATATAAACTTATTGGCCTTTGCTTTTTTAAATTTGTCATGGCAGATGCCTGAACACAAGGAAGGAGAAACGAATGTGAAGAATCAGGTAAAGACTAGTAGAATGCCTTGGGATCAATCTGGAACAGCTTTGCCTGTGGTATGAGCTATTGCTTTCCCATTTTTAGAGCATTTTTCTAAGGGTCCTTCTTACAACCAAAGGTGATTTTTTAGACCCTTTGATGATTACGTTCACTAGAAACAGAAATGTGTTTCAGAAATAGTCTGATTTCTACTTACATGTCACCAGCATTTTACATAGTTCTCCCATATTTCTTTCTTAGTTCTTATAAACTCCTGAAATTAAAATTCTGCCTCCTTTCTAACATTTAGCAAATCGTTGGTGCTCAATAAATGTTTAACAGTTGGGATACTTACGTTTAACAGCTGCAACACTGACTCCAAGGACAGCTGCATTTTAATGGTGTGTGAAGTGATTTATATATAAGCTGCTAAAACTCATAACTGAAGCACTTAGCACTTTAGGCTCCTCTGGGATAAAAGGTGATAGATTAAGGTAAAATGGTATTATTATTTAATTCCGAAAGAGGTAAATTACACTGGCAAAATGCTATTTGATGTTACTGGCAAACCGCTGTGGTCTCCTGCTTTGCTGACATCAGGAAGTGTGGTCCAGTGGTGGGGGCGGTGGTGAATGAGGCAGGAGCCCTGGGTACTATTTCTGGTCAATTTCTTGACTTCCTGGGTGACCTTGGGCAACTCACTTAACCTCTCCATGCCTCAGTCTCCCTCCCTAGGAGTTGTATAGGGCAATGCTTTTCAATATTCTTCTCTGGAAGGAATTTTGTAAGAGTTAAACTTTGAAATGCTTCATTTGGTGATAACATTTTTGCAGTAATGGGTGATTTATTTTTCTTCCAGCTGCATTGTTGGCTGCTATAATAGAAACATATTTTAATGTGTCCTTAGCCCGAACACACAAATCCAGAGTGGCCATGGACACAGGAGTCTGTATTTCAGAACAGACCTATAGCACTATTGAGGGATCTTGGATTTTGCACCTGTCTACACGCACTTCACACAACTTTGTCCTCATTATTTTTAAATAGATTTTGAAAGAATGAAATAAACACTTTCCTGAACTGTTGGTAGTCAAGGCAGTCTGGATTGTGAATCAGCTCTTAACAGTTTGAGATGAACCTGCTCATGTGTTTGGGAAAAATAAACAAAACCACAAATTCAAAGCTTCTGCTGATTCCTCAGTTGAAGAAGTGGGTGGAGGATAGCAGATAGATGGCTCCTCCTGTCTATTCTAGCCTGGTGAGGGGGATGTTATGCAGGTGGAACAGATGGCATTTCAGATTCTATAGGGACCACATCTTGAATTCTTACCACCTGAAATGGCCTGGGTGCAATGACTCACACCCACAATCACAGCATTTTGGGAGGCCGAGGAGGGAAGATGCTTAAGCCCAGGAGTTCAAGACAGCCTGGACAGCATAGCAAGACTTGGTTTCTACAAAAAACAAAACAAAACAAAAAACTAAAAGTACCGTAGAACCTCTGTAAGTTGACCACCCAAGGGACTATAACAAATTGGTTAACACAGGGAACTGGGCCTACTGCACATATGGTGCATATCCAGTCTATGAAAATTAGATCGATTTTAGGAGGTGGTCAAGGTAGGTAGGTGGTCACCTATGGATGTTCTACTGTATTAGCCAGGTATGGTAACCCCTCCTGTAGTGCCATGGATATTTAGCAGGGAGAAACTGAGGGGAGAGGACTGCTTGAGCCCAGATGTTGGAGGCTGCAGTGAGCTATGATCATGGCACTACACTTTAACCTGGGCAGGAGTTTGAGGTTGCATTGAGCTATGATGACACCACTGCACACTCTAGCTGGGGTGACAAAGTGAGATTCTATCTCAAGCAATGAACAAAACTAATTTTAGTATTAGAATTCCTACAGGAAAAATAAATTTGATGTTGTGAGTCTAAAACTCTTATTATAACACAATGGTGTCTAAAACCCCTTAGAAGGGGTTTTTTGTTAATTTCAGGTTTCCTAGGAATGTAACTTTCAGATTTTGGCAGAAAAGGCAATCAATATATACTAAATGGCAACAAATCCTCATCTGAAAAAATCTGTACACACAATAGGTATACTTAATATAGGTGGTAAAATGTAAACATTTTGTGACAAAATAAAAAGCTGAGTTTCTTAGAAAGGAGAGATTTGCTAGTGATTGTTAAGAAAGTTCAAAGTTGATTTCACTATGTTGATTATGTAGGTATTTGGAAGAGGGCATTAAAATATTAGTTATTACTGGTAAAGTTGGTTAGTAACCCATGAAAGACATATTAAAGAGAACAATGAAAAAGCAATGAATATCCTATAATTAAGGCATGAGGTCAGATTTATCCAGTATGTAGTCTCAAATCTTTGTGACTCACTGAAATCAAACAGAAGCTGAATTACTTGATTTGTTTGATTTCTCAGGGTGAAAACAATAACATTTTTGGACTGTCAGTTTTAATAACAGCCCTAACAAATGCCTAGTAGTAACTCCAGGAAAGGTCAAATAACTTGTTTAAGACCACACAGTTAGTAAGTGGTGGAGTCATGGACACGGCACAACCTGACTCTGAAGTCCACTCTCCAAATCACTACCTTGTATTCTCTCTCTCCAGAAGCTTCAGGAATGTAGAAGAAATGCTAGAACTGAGGTGTTAAGGTCCTATCTGGCTTTAAACCTGTTACAAAGCTGTTCATATTAGGAAAATTACCTCTAGGAGACACTGGCCCACCTATTTTTCTCTACTCATGATATACACAGATCCAAAGAAACACACAGATACATACATGAGGAGTTTCTGAGTCAATTCTCCAGTATAACGGTACTACCTCAGAATTGTAGAGACCACACATGATTTTTAAAAGTTCACATTTACAAGGTGTAACAATGAAGCCCATGATCTTATCCTAGAAATAGCGCTGTATACCTCATTGTGAATCTCACTATGGGCGCCTTTGAAGTGCTCCCCTTAGGAAGCTATGAATGGATCCCAGCACCTAGTCTTCCCTTCCAAACAAATTTGGAACTCTCTTTCTGGAATGGCCATCAGAGCTATCATCATATTATCTTTGATGTCCTGAATGTCATCACAATGTCTTCATTATTTCCTTTATTTTCCAGTAAAGAAAAAAGTCACTGGGAGCCAGATCAGGGGAGTAGGGAGGGGGATTCCAATACAGTGGTTTGTTTACTGGATAAAAACTTCCTCAAAGACAGTGTTGTGTGAGCAGGTGCATGGTCACAAAGTAAGAGCCACATCTTTCTTATGTCAAGATTTTCAGTTAAGCTTTTCTTGTTTCTCTATTGGTGTTTACTTGCTCTGCTGTACTTTTCACAGTCAGCTAATGGTTTTCACACACAGTGTGATGAATTTTTGTAATGTTTTCATCAGTTCTGCTCATTCCTGGCCACCCGGACCTCTCTTCATGAGTGGTGCTTTCTCTTTCCTCAGAAAAATATTTAATTCATTTGTAAACGACCATTTTCTTCGTGGTGTTATCCCCCCAATCTTGAACTAATAGATCTCTGATTTCACTTCCATTCTTACCGAACTTCAACAAGAAGTTTACGAATGTTTGTTCTTGTTCAAGATCAGACATTCTTGTGACTATGCACAAAAATACAGAGCAATAATGAACACTGCCCAGCAACATCCCACACGGTGATATGAATCCAGCTGTGAGACACTGATATACCAAGGTTATGAAATCTTACTAAGTTGCTTGTATAGCGCTGCCAACATAAACACATGGTGGGAAGTTCATAAACTTAACTGTCAGACCTTTGTATGTCAAGAACTCTGAGAGTTTGAGATAATATCATACTTATAATGTAAATAGTTAGCCTACCATAGATTCCTGAATGCTGGAAGAAGATATGAAATTACTGGGTGGGAGAAAAAGGGCTTAATCATTCACGGCACAACAAAGGATATAAGCTTTATGTTTGCATTGGTTATGATCTCCCACAGACTTCAAGGGGACCACAAGGAGATGGTCCCAGGCCAGCGCTATGCATGCAGTATGTTTGTGTCACAGATGAGAAAACTCAGTCTTTAAAGGGGTTACAAGCAAACCTGGCCAACCTTTGTTAGAGGGAGATCTCACTTTGTTTCCTTATCTTTGTTCTACCTGGTCAGCAAACAAATCTGCCCTTTGCCCAGGAAAGTGACACTATTTCTATCTTCCAAAACTGTTTGTCATGTTTGAAAAGAGCATCTTTCAAAGACATTTTTGAAAAGATAGTTCAGAATAAAAGCTATCAGGAACTCTGCTCACAAGACATGAATACACAAAAGAGAGACATGGTCATTTCTCTTCCAATGATACATTATTTCCTATAATCCATGTATCTCATTTGACCCTTAGACAAATTCTGTAAGATTAATATGACAGTTCTTATACATTTTCCATTTTATAGGTTTTTCTACGTATAAAATAATTCTGTTAGCTAAATAAGACAAATGCAGCTCCCATAGCCTGAAAATCGTTTAGCTGATGAAATATAATACCTAGGGGTTTGAGAAAAATCTCAAATACATAAAGTGATATTTAGTAGGATTATTTCTTATAAAAGAAAGTGCTAATATAAAAATGATCTTTTCTTCAATAGTATTTTATATTCCTCATTTATTTACTAGTAGCTACTTAATTAGTGTAAAAAAGTTAAATACAAGGGTAGATGCTGGCAATTAAAAAAGGGGTATAAATAAAAATAGTACACTTTCTAATTAATAATTTAATAGAAAGAGGTGATCCGAGTTGATATGTTATTTATGAGTATACTATTATGTTAAGCAATGTAAATAGTATCAGAAGCCCACTATATGCATAATGTATTATATCCCCAATTTCTTAGGGATGTAAATTCTAGGTGAACTTAGCTGGAGGCCAAAGCATCTTTTAATATTTAGAAGAATTTACATCCTAATGAATGTCATTTACTTCTGGAATTTCAAAGTAATTTTCTTACTACCACTAAACTCTTTAATTTTGACAAGGAAAGTTTGATTTGAACCACTTTAATGAATAAAATTAAGCCATAGAAAGTTTGTCTAATATTAATCCTCAAAGAAGAAATATCAATATGTATGGTTAAGTAGAGGAGTGTGAGGCCGGTGGGGTAAAAAGGCTCATGTTTTTATTGCAAGTCTTAAATGATTATTTACTTAGAGGTATTCTTTGGACCTGTGGCTATTTTAACACCAAATGAGATTACTATTTTTCCTTTTAGGTAGCTCTTCCATTATTATTAATGACTGACACTAACTGAAAAATGACCATGACTGTACAACATCCAAGATATGTTTGCTGTAAATTCCGGAGGATTTGGCCTCATCCATCAGTGGAATTGGTTGTCCTAAATGCACATGATCATTCAACACACAGCATCTCTGTAGCAGTTGACAAGCTACCCTTGCTCAGTGTGATGTTTAAACCTTGTCCTTCAGCAAAGTGAAATGAGAGGAATGCTCTTAGAAAAAGTCAAAATCTAAAAAGCAAAATTTGATCTGTCAAATGGCTAAGTGTTTAAAGATGAAAAATACAGCTGCTAAAACATTTTGTGCCTTTTTTTAGACTCTTCTAAACCTGGTGAGTGGAAAGAGTCTGAGACAGGACTCCTTTCTATAAACATTTCCTAATTCTTTGTTCTCCCACACATAATCTCTGAGCTAATAATTTTTTTTTTTTTGCAGTTTTTGGCTGGGGCTGGTTTTGAACCCACCACCTCCAGCATATGGGGCTGGCGCCCTACCCCTTTGAGCCACAGGCACGGCCCTGAGCTAATAATATTAAAGTCAGGTGAACAAATTTGTACAGGTTTCTAATTAATGAGTGATTATTGATTTGGAATCTATTTGTGTGACTAGACCTTCAAACCTGAGTCTGCTTTCACCAGCTTCCAGGCCAGAAATTTGTGTTGTAGAACAAAGAAGAATTCAGTATAAAATGGACTTACTTTAACTCAATGTCTAAGAAACCCTCTTTATTATTATTTTTTCTAGTGTTTGTTCATACTAATCTGTCATTATTATGTCACGGTAGCAAAAACGATAAACACAAAATATTTTTCTCCTAGGCAGCCATATTTCAGTCCTAACAAAAACTTATAATCTAACATTTTGGCTAAATATTATCTTTACTGGGAAGGTGAAGTAGTGTTGCAGATAAAATAAAAATAGCCACTTAAATTCGAATTCTAGGTACACAATGCATTAATATTATTTTAGCATAGCTATGCCTTAATTGTGACATGGGCTTGTATACTAAAATAATTATTAGTTATTCACTGGAAACTCAAATTTAACTGGAGGAATCTGTATTTTATTATTTTTCCTCTAAAACCGGAAATGAGGGGGTGAGGGAAAGCCAGTGTTGGATCGCCGGAAGACATTTACTAAAGTCTCAAATAGAAAAGCTGAGGGTACGCTTGTTAAGTTAGTTCCTATTGTAAGGTTTTCTCTGTATGCTTCGAGTTTACAAACAAGGAGGAAGTAATTGCCCAAGGCAAAAAACAAAAACAGAAACATTTGTTCTCACCACAGTACTGGCTCATTTACAGAAGTATTTCCTTTTTCTGAAGAACTGAAAAATCACTGGGAGATTGATTGATTATTTTTCTCCTCTTATCATGCAGCCACTAGATGGCAGTAGCATCCCACTTTACCCCGCCCCCCCGCCTCAGCTTCCCGGAGCCAATTTTCTGTACCTTTTCTGTCCTCTTTCCTCTTTGCAGGTTTCAGCTTGTCACTTTTCTTCTCCCTCTTTGTTTTCTATTTTTACTTTTATTCAAATGCCAGGGAAACCAGCTGGTTGAAGAAGTCATGCAGTGCGCCACACGTTTGTCACAGGGGGTGCTGTGACTGAAAAGCCTAACTGATTTTCTAGGCTGCTGGAGCTGGATATCAGGCACCAGGGCGAAAGGACACTCGCCCTGGAAGCTACGGCTGGCCTGATGAGGACGCGGAGTCTCATCATGCTTTGCTAAGCCCTGGACACGAATCCGATCCTGCTGCATGTGGGAATCGCTCTCGGCTGCAGCCAGGTGCAAATAGGTGGATGAGCTTGGGCTCAAGGGAGATGTCCCAAAGTTGGACTTGGATTTTTAGTGACTGTGATGTGTTCTTTTTCAGTACATGAATTTTATTTTTACAGAAAAAAAAAAAAAACCCTCTACATTGAATTGTAAAACTATACATACAGAGGAGTAAGAATTGATCGTGAATTTGTATTATAAAACCAGCTCTCCTTAGAGATATTTTAAGTTTCTCAGTGAAGAACTTTTACATTTTGTTAAAGTCTAACAAAATAGAGTCTCTAAAATCCTTGATCCAAGGAGAAGAACGGAGAATACTGTGAAGAAAATGGGTTAAGTGAATTTGAGTCCTGTTCTCATTCCTACCCAGCGCACAGTTACCCATCTGGCGGAGGCGCTCTGTACTCCCCTTCATCTCCACCCTATCCTCCCGTGCTGTCCCCAGCCATTGTGTGCCCAGGAATAGTTACGTAAGGAGATGTCTGCACAGAAGGCTTCACTGGGATACTGACTGTTACCTTTTCTCAGAATTCATACTTCAGCTTTGTCCAGGAACAGCTCTTTTCATTTGAACATTTCAGAGCAGATTGCGAACATAGTTTGGATTCTATTTGCATCTGTCACCCTTCTTCATTGTCAACTTAAAGCTGGATATTTCTCTTCATCTTTTTCCTCTTGTTTAGTGGAGTAAATCAAGCTCAGTACTTCTCTAATATTAATCGGATACTGTATAGAGCTCCTGAATTCTTTTTTGAGGTTTGGAAACAATAACTTTTGGCCAAATAATTTTTTTTTTATAAGCAGAATGGATTTTATCTTTGCCACTATTGAAAACCAACTACTTAGCAATGATTAGGACTGAATAAGGAAGAGCACTGAGGAACATGATCTGGTGGCCATGACCCGCTGCCCCCTTCACTTTAGATCATTTCCAACTCTTTCTGGAGGTGGGGTAGGAGCATTTATTCAAGACAGTCTTGTTATAATAAGAATGTCCAGCCCATTGGATAGCTCCTGAATCTATGAATATGTCAATTGTCTGGTTCTTCTGGCCTTGGAACATATTTTTAAAAATAATTCTGTATATAAAATTCTACTTTAAAATTAGCTATAAATTGTTTACTTTATCCTGCACTGGTAATCATATGCAAATAATTTTCCTTAAAGGACGCTTTTATACCATGCATCAAGAGATTGACAAATAAACAAACACAAATTACATTTCAATTGATTGATGAATATTTTGTCATGATCATTCTTTTATATATTCATAATTCATTCACCCATTCATTCATAGATATTTATTTATTTGACAAATATTTATCTTTTATGTGCTGGGCCCTGTGCTGAAGGTTTGGGAAACGAAACAAAAATATCTGAATGAAAAACAAACAAGGGCACATGTTAAATTTACTAAGTGTAGAATATAAATGTCTTAACACAATAACTAAGAAAATGGGGCGAAGGCTATGTTAACCAGTTTGATGAAAATATTTTAAATGGTATATAAAACCATCACATTGTACCCATGACTGCATTA
>CAUYQV010088955.1:0-61318 GCA_963574575.1 Galagoides demidoff
AAATACTCCCATTGTTCACCCTAAAGAATTATTTCTGAAAGGAAGTTCTCTAACTCATGAACTTTAACAAATTCTTTAATTATTCAGGATACAGTTTGGCAATCCCTTTATTTCACCTAGAAAGAAAATAAAGTAGAAATAATGGAATCCATAGGCCAACTTCTCTTTTTTTGTTGTTTTGTTTTCAATTTTATTTATTTCTGATTTAATTTTGATTATTTCTTTTCCTTTTTTTTTATTAAATGATAGCTGGATACATTAATGCAAACATGAGGTACATTGTACTGTTTTCATATACAATTTGAAATACTTTCATCAAGCTGGTTAACATAGACTTCATGTCATTCGCTTAGTCATTGTGTCAAAACATTTATATTCTAGTTCTAGAAAAGTCCACTTGTACCCTTGTTAGACAGACCATATAGGTGATCTTTCCCGTCACCCTCCCACCCTTCTCCCCTCCCCCTCCCCACCCCTTCCCCATATTCTTGGGCTAGAATTAAGTTGTAGCTTTCATTTGAGAGCTATAAATTAGTTTCATAAAAGGGCTGTGTACATTGGATACTTTTTCTTCCATTCCTGTGATACTTTGCTAAGGAGAACATTTTCCAGTTCTATCCATGTAAACATGAAGGAGGTAAATGGAGACTTTACCTCCTTCATGTTTAATCTTCTGAACCTTAACAAGCTAGGTTCACTTCCCAAGCTAAGCCAAGATCAGGAAACTTTGAATAGTAGAATCTGTTCATCTTTTTCTTTGGAAGAACTTGAAGACAGGGAGTGAAAGTAAAATTGTAACCACAGAGAAAACCACCCACTAAAAGAAGCTTCTCATACTTATCCACAAAAGGGAGGCCTTACATACAGGTTGCTTCAACACATTCTTTCTGCCTAGATGTATATGCATGTAAAATTGTTTTACTATTTAATATATTTAATGTATTATATCATATATAATTGAACACACACATATATATTATTGCTGGATGTAGTTATTGTCATTTTTAAGAGGCTACAGAAATTCCTTGGAATATGTGTGGTACTTCATGTAGAGAGTCACAGGTGCTTCTGAGGTTTTTTATGCATTTCAAATGTTCATAGGAAATTGGTCATTCACTGAGAGGCTCTCTCCTGTAGGCAGGTTTGGTGTGGACGAGAGCCTCTTTGTCAATGTCAGTGGAACTTGTCACTATAGAAGAGAACTAGGTGATCCAAGACACATCTCTAAGAGTAACTGCTAGGATAGAAATTAATAACAACTTACATTCAATTACTGCTGCCCTGGCTACAAGCACATCCCTGAGCCCATCTTCTTGGTCATTAACAATGCAGGACACAGCAATGGCTGTTGTTGGAGCCTGGGGGAGGGGGGCTTGAGAGCACACTCAGTTAATTCATAAGTCACACAAGTCTTACTGATCTCCACTAAGCCCTTTCCTATCCTATCCTATACTTTGAAATATAAAGGATGAGATGTGTATTGAAGAGTTGGCTGTCTGGAGATGCCCCAGACTTTGCTTCAGTGGCATGTAATAGCTCTTAGAAGCCTTTGTAAGATGAGTTGCTCAGAAATGAGTCTATTTTCTCAGAAGAAAATTAACTGAAAATTAGGAGGAAGAGGAATGCCCTGATTACAATTCATAAAACATTAGTATCAGAGGAATTACATACAGCATGTGAGGAATAACACAATGGTAGGAGGCGCAGAGTACTTATAAAATTAGAGAAGATTAGAAGTCACACAAAGCCAGATATGTGTCCACGTTAATGGGCAATACATTTAGTGTGAAGATTTTAAGTATAATTTCAGAGCTACCACTAAGACAAGAGGGGTTAAGAGTCTTAATATATGGAGCACACTAATGAATCCCATCCCTTTATCAGAGAGACAGTTTGCTGATGCAGTAAGTTTAGCCTGGCAAGAACAGGTGTCCTTGGGAAACCAGGGGTCTGTGAGATGGAGGGAAGATGGGCAGAAAAGCAGAGGTGACATCGTTGCTGGGAAAAGTTCAGTAAGTCTCAGGCAGAGGAACGGAGTGGTGGTGCCCATCCTCAATCTGGCATGGATCTTTAGTGGAATAGAAATTAGATAGCTCCATAATCCAAATATTAGCTGCCTGATTCAGAGACAGTAATCATGAATGATATTATTTATCGATGACTTTAAAAATTTACATTTTTGAGATTTATCTTATTGAATCCTCATTAGAACATGGGGTAAGTGCTTATTAATTATATTTCCAGATAAGAAAAGAAGCATAGAGAAGTGAGGAACTTGTCCAACATTTTAAATCAATAAATATCAAAAGCAGCATTTACATCTGAGCTGTTTGGTTACACAGCACAGACTTTATAACATTAGGGTACGTAACTCGCATAACTGAGTAAAGTTTGTGCTCCTTTGCCAATGTTCTCTCTCAAATGGAAGGTGTAAGATGAGACAGTTGTATCCAGGAGTGAAACAAGTAGGGTGACACTACTGTGTTACCCTTGACCCAAGGCAGGTGCCATACCTGGGCCTCAGTGCTGGGTTGCCCAACTGACTTTGCCCTGTTTTCTATGATGTCCCCAGGATGCTTATATGCTCTTATTTATCAATCTTGCCATTATTTTTTGTTTCATTTCTTAATTTGTCATTTGTATTAACCCTTTGTCTGTTTCCATTGTTAATGACCCACTTGAAAATATCTCTGGATTTCTATTAAACTCTATGACCTTGGATAAACTTCAGGCTTAGCTCAGCCTTTAAGGGATGAACTAGATAGTCACCATGGGAAATGGCTTATACTAATGATGGAGCCAGTGGTGAAGATATATGTTTGGGGAGTTTTTTGTTCTTGTTTTATTATTTAAGATTCATGGAGGGTACAAAGAATTAGTTGACACTGATTACATTTGTTAGATAACTTCCCTCTTATAGTTGTGTCCTGCCCCCAAGAGGTGTGCCATACACTGTGACCTCCCATCCCTTCCTCCTCCATTCTCCCCGCTCCCTCATCCCCCTACCCCCCACCTTGCATTAGCTCATCCACTGCCTTCACATCAGAATTGAGTACACCGGATTCTTGCTTCTTCATTCTTGTGATGCTTTACTAAGAAGAATGTGTTCCAACTCCATCCAGGATAATACAAAGATGTAAATCTGAAAACAATCTATATAATCCCATGGCTTCAATTCTAAATCCCATGGCCTGTCAGCAAAAGAAAACAATAACCCAGAAACCCATGACTCTGAAAAACAAATCATCCCACTGAGATAGTGATGGGGAATTACTCAGACAAAGACCGAAAGTTTATACCAAATTATCCGTAAGAAATTCAATTTGCAAGCAAATCACCTGTCCCAGGACATGTCCAAGAGAATAAAAAAATCCACCATTAGCTGAGAACAATGTGAAGGGTTCAGGCCCATAAATTGCTGTGTCATTTAGATTTGAATAAGAACCAAATTCATGCACTATGATCATGGATGACAGAAATGAACCAAAGCAGAAGAGTTCAACTTCCTCAGTTCTGCTTTTGTGTCAAGAACCATTATTATGGCAACCACAAAGATTATAACATTTATCAGAAATGGGTACCCCCAGAAAGATAAGGAGTTTATAAAAGAGAACTTCAGAATTTGTAACAAAGTTTAGTCCCCTGTCTAATTGTGTAATCACCAGCAGAGGAGACTCAGAAATACACTGCTGACCTCTTGGCAGTGTTCTTGAGCTACACGGATACCTAGTGTGGCTTTTGACACAATGAGGAAAGAAGTTAGCTCTTGAAAACTGTGAATTAATTTGGGGTTTTATGAAGCAGAAACTCAAACATAGTCTTTGTAAGTAAATTTGGGAGTATGTGTTCATAAAGAACTAATGTGTTTTTCGTAGGACATTGTGGGAGTCTGGATCCAGGTTTGTGTTTGATTGGTCGTGGAATGGCTGCTTGGGAGTAGTCCTTAGGAATGGCATTCCCGAATCTTCCCTCTCTATTCCTATCTTTGATTAGGGCATAACACTACTAGGAGCTGAAATAGTGAGCATAACATTAGATGATGGATTCAGGAACTTAAATTTTAATAATAGGCTAAACACATAATAAAATAATAGGAATCAATGTAAAATTTCCCTCTAGGTAATTAAATAAAATAATTTCAAATAGTAAGATGAGAAGAAAATTCTGAAATTATACCATATCATCACAAAGAAATTTTGGATAAGTGAAGGCTCATATATTACATGTCCAGAATGGTCTAGACTCCCTTTTTCCCTCATTACGAACATCCGCCCCACTCTCTGCTTGCCAGGGCCCCACACCCAGAGTTATGACTTTAGTTCTGTAAAATAGTTGAGACTCACTTTTGAGGACTTGGTCTTCACCTGTGGGGAAGGATCTGGTAACCAAAATCCTTGAAAAATTTTTGAAAAATTTTGATATTAGTTTGGTTGAAAGAAAAGTTAGGAAGGGATTAATAGCTACTTTCAAATATTTAAAAAGCTATTGGATGAGAGCTAGACTAAGCCAATTGTGGAAAGTTGTTTTCCATGTCAAAGCCAGGCCTCACTGACAGGCAGACTGGCCACGAAGCCTGCGCTGAGATCTGCAGGGCTTAATAAGGGATCTGTGGGTAGAAAAAAGAAACAAAACCCAAATTAATTACCTACATCTGCCAACGGCCAGGATGAGGCATGATCCTGACACTAGTGATACATATTTTCATTCACTGATTTGTAATAGCAGATACTGTGTACAGAAAAAAAACTGGACTCAATATAAGAAATATCCTGCTTTATTTATGTACTTATAAACATGCTAGATCTACCCAACAATGCAGGGAAGACTTTATCCAGAAGGAAGTCACCCCCTGGGTAGTTTATTATTATTATTATTATTTCAGATAATACAAATGACCAGGTCAAAATATTTGTATTTTTTAGGTAGACTCCCTCTTGTCCCTCACCCAAAATGTGTGCCAAACACCCCCACACTGTGATTTAGTGGGAATACTCCACCCCTCCCCTTCTCCTTCCATCATTTTCCCTTCCCCCAGCTTAAATTGAAATGAGCTTTTCTCCCACGTGGGCATATATTAGATCATTTACTGGCTTCATGTAAGTATTTAGTACATTGGATAACTGCTTTTCCATTCTTGTGATACTTTACTGAGATGAATGTGATTCAACTCCATCCAGGTTATTACAAAAGATGTGAAGTCTCCATCTTCTTATGGCTGAATAGAATTCCATGGTACCACAGCTTTTAATCTATTTCCTGAGTTGATGGGCATTTAGGTTGTTTGCACATCTTGGCGATTGTAAATTGATCTGGGATAAACAATCTACTGCAAATGTACTGATGATAAAATGATTACTTTTTTCTTCTCAGCAAATGCCTCGTAGTGGGATGGCAGGGTCAAATGGGAGGTCGAATTTGAGTTCTTTGAGGATTCTCTACACTCCTTCCAAGGATGCTGCATAGTTTTCAGTCCCACAGTGAGACACTGTCCCCTCTCTCCACATCCATACCAACCTCTGCCTCAGTCCCACAGTGTGACACTGTCCCCTCTCTCCACGTCCACATCAACCTCTGCTTCAGTCCCACAGAGTGACAGTGTCCCCTCTCTCCACGTCCACATCAACCTCTGCAACACTAGTACTCTGTGATGTGGGCTGATCTTACTGATGTTAGGTACTATCTCAGGGTAGTTTTGATTTACATTTCTCTAATGATTAGGAATGATGAACATTTTGTCTTATGTTTGTTAGCCATTTTTCTGTCTTCCTCAGAGAAGGTTCAGTCTCTTTCCCGGTGATACATGGGATTGTTTGCTCTTTTTTTGTTGATTAATTTGAGTTCTCTATAGGTCCTAGATATCAAGCCTTTGTCAGATTTATAAAAGGGAATTCTTAATAATACAAACAAAGCCATGGGCATCAACTTATCAAACTTTAGGCCATGTTTTAAGTCCATAGTAATGAAAACAGCATGATATTGGCACAAAAATAGAAACATAGAGGTTTGGAACCAAGAGATGAAATTCTCGAAAACCAAGAGATAAAACTAACATCTTACAGCCACCTGAGATTTGATAAACAAACAGTAACATACACTGGGGGAAAGAATCCCTATTCAGTAAATGGTGCTAGAACTGGATAACCACATATAAAAGACTGAAACCGGACTTGCACCTTTCACCACTTACAAAAATTGATTCAAAAATGGATAAAAGATTTAAATATAGTGCATGAAACAATAAAAATCCAAGAAGAAAGTGTGGCAAAAACTCTTGAAGATATAGGTCTGGGGAAAGAGTTTATGAAAACTCTTCCGTGGCAACTGCAACAACAACAAAAATAAACAAATGAGACTTCATCAAACTGAAAAGCTTCTGCACAGTTGAAGACTCAACAATCAAAGCAAATACCAGTAATTTCCAACACCATGCAGGAATTCTTGATTACTTCCGCTGACGTGGCTACGTACCTGGGCATACAGCCCTCCGCCAGCTAAGTCTTGGGGATGTCAACCTAGGAAAGTTGCATTAGAAGAGAGGACAGACATTCCAGAACTGAAATTCTACTGTTTTGAGGTCTGCAGTCTGAATTCTATGTGGAACCTTCAAGGGAGGATGGAGTATGTGTGTAAACGTTATAGCAAGTTTTAGGCAAAAAAATGCAAATATGCACGAGAGGACATTCTTATAAAATTTAGCCCCCCCCCCCAGAATCAATACTGTCTGTCCTATGCTGTCGTATGGGTACATGACTGAAGACTTGCTCTGATTGACCCCGGGCGCTGTGTAATGCATGTGTCTCCAAGGCTGGAGAACGCGGCTCTGAGAACGCATCATGCACGGGCGCTGTGTAATGCCGGTGTCTGCGAGGCTGGGCACCCAGCTCTGAGAACCCTGAGCACGGACGCTGTGTAATGCACATGTCTCCGAGGCTGGAGAACGCAGCTCTGAGAACCCTGACACCATGCACGGGCGCTGTGTAATGCACGTGTCTCCATGGGTGGAGAACGGGTATCTGAGAACGCTGACACCATGCACAGGCGCTGTGTAATGCGCGTGTCTCCAAAGCTGGAGAACACGGCTCTGGGAACCCTGACCCCATCCGGGGGCGCTGTGTAATGCGCATGTCTCCGAGGCTGGAGAACGGGGCTCAGAGAACGCTGACACCATGCCTCCTATCTTAGGCACCTTCTAATCTGTCAGGGAAGCTTTGTCGTCTCACACCCCTTAATTACCGTCTTCTGTTTATCTTCCCTGTGGTAGGTTACTGGAGCCAGCAGAGAGAACACGGATGAGGAAGCGATTATGCATTTATAGTTGTGTCCCCTGTGGAAGACGCCTGTGAGCATCTTCTGATAAGTCACATTATTTAGACTTTTCAACACAGGATAACCTGTCTTCTCTCCACTTTGTTCCCTTTTTAATCGGTGGTATTCAAGATATTAGTGATAGATTGAGACATTTACCACCTAAAGAACATTATCTTTTCTCCGTTATTATCTTAGATTTTTGTTATCACTTGGAATAGATTTGCATTTACGGCACTCTAATGACCTAAGAGGAGATAAATTTTTTTGTAAATATCATGTGATGGTGACATTCTTATGGCTAAAATAGCTAGACAACATGATTCAAAATAATACTTTAGCCCATTGCTCATAGCTCTTAGAGAATAAAATTGAAATGTATTCTTCAAATGCTTTGTATTTTTTAAGAGATCCACATAAAAGTGTTTAATAGAACAATTGATTGTGATAAGCTTATATTACAGCAAAAAGATGGCTTAGAGTGGGAAGATCAATCCTCCCCTCTTTGATCTTTGCTAGGCAATCTCAAGTGTAAAATCTGTACCGTATATTAGCCAGGAAACACACCAATCCTCATATTTTACAAATGCATCATCAGAGGCCGGGGAATAAACGTAGTAGAATCTCAGCCATAAGTGTTTCTCTCTATATTTCTGAATATAGAATATCTAGTATTGTTCTTTTAGGTCTTGGAGAGCTATTGTGTTGCATAGAAAATTAGTTGTCTTGTCTGCATGGAATTTATACTCTAAGGAATGAATGAACAAGCCTAGGAGCTTTAATAAAAAGTTGGGAATGTTGAATGGAAAAAGTGCTTCAGAAATCTAGATGAGGGTGGGAGAGAATGAGAGACTCTAAAAGGAAAGGAGATGGAAGAACCCCCTTTGGTCACAGATAGAAACAGAAAAAGAATAAAGTCATTCCAGAAACAAAGAACCACAGACACAGTGGCAGTGGCTTAGATGTGGAATAATGCAGAGGTCATCTTGACACCACCACAAGGCCCTTTCCCTGAGCAAAGCACAGTCCAGGGTAGAGCTCCTTGTAGCTGTGAGAGCCTGGACTGATAGGGCCACAGGTTGTGGACATGATCCATCTGACAGACGGACACCCAGGTAGGCCAGGCACTGAGCTGAGTCCTGTTCTGTGGAGCACAATGCCACGCTTAGTCAGATAGTGGAGATGAAGAGGTAAGAGAATTATAATGCTACCCGCTGAATTCTGAAGAAGACAGAGCAAAACTGGGAGACTCGGTATTTTAAGTAGGTAGAACTATAGGTATAGGATGAAACAAAAAATGGGAGTCAGTTGTGTTTCATATAAATGGGCAGGAATTTCTTCAGGGTTTGTGGAAGATGGCACACACAGAGAGGATAAATTTGAAAGGGGCCTTGAGGGACCAATAAACATTTTACTAGCACATAGAACTCAGGCCAGTGGGGTAGTTAGCACAGGGATAAAAGTATAAAACCTGGTATATTGGGGAACTTTGTAAAAAAGGATCAGATAAGAGATTTCTGAAAGCCCCAGGACAACCCAAATCACGGTACTGGTTTGAATTTCTTTGTGTTAAATATGGCTTAAAATAACTGTCATTGACTGAAGTGGGATAAAGAGAGATTTGATGAAAAATGCATTTTATGGTAGAGGAACTGAGCCATCTTTGATGACACTAACAGCAGAATATTGTACAGCCCAGCAAGGTCCCTACGTGCACATTCTGGGGAGGATCCCAAGTATTTTCAATGATACCATGTATTTCTGTGTCAGGGGCAAAGTCACTCAGCCTTGCCCCTAGACATTATACTTGGAGAAAAAGATTCTCATCAGCCAGTATTCAAATGCATTTCTTTAACATGTGCAGGTGTGGAGGTTTAAATCTGCCCATTGATGTTTAATGCTAATAATAGTTTTCCCTGCATGCAAGTGGATCTGATCCCCTGACGTTTTATGACCATTCCTTAATGCTCAACAAGAGTTTGTATGTGGGCTTTGGAATTCGCTGCCCACATAACCCTGACTTTAGCTCCAAGACTGTGTTACTGCACTGAACAAATAGAATATAGTACATTGCATTTTGAATGTTCTTACAGGTCCAGGATATTTGCAATGCTTAGTATTTTATTTTCAGCAGTAAGTACCGGTAAATCACAAAGCAAATAGTAAGATTGATTAATTGGTTTATAGATTTTCTAAAAATGAAGTCCTAATCTCCTCACCAATATTTTGCATTTGTTCTGATACAAACTGGCACATTTGAAAGGTGACCTTCAAGTAGACAGTTGTAAAGGGGGAGAGAATTGTGTGTGTGTGAACATGCATGTGTCTGCATGAGTGTGTGAATCTTTGTCAGAGGAGAGAGACCCAGACCTATGATTTATATTGAAGACACTGATTCCACACAAAGCAAGCAAGGCTCCCAGTCTATCCTGTAACATTACGTCCAACAGTTTCACTCGTATAAAGGTTTCTGGGGAACCAGTGAAAAATAGAACTTTATTAAATGCCTGAGTCACAGAGCACATTTCTAAAGTCACACAGGTCTCATGCACTTGTTGGAGGCTCTAACCTGCTTTATTAACCATTGGGGTGTTCATTCTCTGCATTTATTATGATATTAAGGCATATCCACTAACAAATAGCTCAGGTTCCTTCTGGTGTCAAGACACCTTGTCAGTCACTTAGAGGGTCACCACTAAAACTCAGTGTAGTGTGTTAGATTGCAGACAGTGTGACTCATTGCAGTATCAAAACCTAGTCGTGCAAAAATCCCCTGGAAAGCTAAGCTAAACAGTCCCAAAGTCGTGTCTATCGATAAGATTCCTCCTCTGAAATATGATGTCCTGGGACCACATTCCAGAAAAAATAGGTGGAATTCCTGCCAGGGCTGCAGGGTGGAAGACTGAGGAAGCTGGATTCATTCAAGAACCAGTTTAGAGAATGTTCACTCTCCTAGAAATAAACAAACAAAATGGTGTTTTGTTCTCTCAGGAAGATTTGTACAACTTACACTAAAACATCTGTGTAGTGGAATTTGGAAGGATACCCAGAAACAAAGGCTGTAAGAGACTGCCCTGCTGAGACCTCTGCTGCCCTGTGTTAAACTGTAAATTGCAGGAAGTGTTGCCTGCCTTGGTCTAAACGCTGATCACCTGTGCAGATGTTAATGGAAGGAGCAGTTTCCTGTGTCAGCACCCTAACGGACTTTGTACTGACCTGAGCTCACAGAGGGAACACGGCCACTTTCTGCCCTCCCGAGTTCTCTCTCCTAAATGCAGTTTGCAGGGAAACCCCCTGGCTCCTTCCTTCCTGGGGTATTGCTGGTGGCATAGCATCTGCCATGGCTTCTTGGCTATGAAAGTCAACTAAGCATTCAACCGTCTTGTTGCAATCGCTGCTTAGGTGAAATTTGTTTGGCAGATTTTATTTCCTTCTAGACTTTTGTCTTTTATTTTAGAGAAAGATTGCTAAAAGAAATTCTCTTTTTCTATTTGGGATTTTCTAGCCAAAATATAGTATCAGTTTATACTTACGAATGATAACGTGGCTTTCATCATATGTAGAACAGAGAAAACTTAAAAGTCAGGGTTTTTCAAAGCTCATAGTACCAAGAAATAACTTTGTAGGCTAGAAAAGGCAATGCAAGTCGTGAGGACCCCTACTACAGTGTGTATTAAACCTCAGCTGTTTTGAAATTTCATACTATTCTTATTCCCTTGTTTGATCAGTCTTAAAAGGCCATCTTGAATGATGTATTTTGTGGTGTAGTGTGTAAGATGATGGGAAGCACTTGAGAAGACCACTGAATTCTGGATTCTGCCACTTGCTCTCTCCAAAGCAATGTGAAGCCGTTGGTGAATTACCTACTCCACAGTAGCACCTGTTCCCAGCATGGAGGAAATAAAGAATTAAAATGTAAAATTCTAGAAGTGTGTTAGTAATAGAATTGTAAGTCATGCTTGAACTAAAAGAAAATTCAGCAGTCCCTTTGGGGTACATCGTGCCTATCTGTGTATGCCAGACTAAGGATCATGCGATGTTACAGTTAGGTGGCCTTCTTGCCTACCTTTCCAGCCCTTTGCTTCTCTGTTCTGTTTGGCTCAGATTACTAGCAGACCAGTACATTAATGAGGAGGATTGATAGAACAGCAATGTGGGCCACATGCTTTCACTCCTAGATTCTCATTCCACACTTTAATAGGACAATTTCTGGAGGTCATTTCTCAGGAAATTCAGGTTTTGTGATTTCCTGGGTGTCCTTGTTGCCACACAATTGCCCATGGAAATATTCAGTGATCTTTGTTTAGGCTGAAGACAAATATCAGTAAAAACTAAATAAACAAGTTCAATAAAACCAAGATAAAACAAAAATGTTTGGGTCAGACATCATGGTAGAAGGTCTAAAAACTAATCGTATTGCTTTATGTGGTTAAAATGGGCAGGGCTTCGCTCATCCAATTTCCTCTCCTTGTTTTTATTTTTATTTTTTTAGCTGAGAGTTACTTACGTCCTTCACTGCTGTTCATACTCAGTGGAATTGTAACTAGGTACCTTTGGAGGGGGGAAGGGCAGCAAGGTGGGCCCAGTGGGGACAGAGCAGCCAACTGTGAAGTGCTGACATGGCCCCTTTCCTGTTGATGTGGGATTTGGTCATTCATCTCTGTGGTCTTCATATTTTAACCAATATCTGTATAAGTGAAGGACGTTTCTGATATCCGTCACTGGGCTTCCTTTCTCCCACCTGTTCCTGGCTGGCAAAAGCTCTTTTCTAAGTGTTGCCAATTTAAGTAGTAGTCTCTGGTCTTCAGTGAAGTGTGTCCCTGTCCCAGGAGGTCCACACACCGTCCGGACGCTCCACACTCTATCTGCTCATCTTTGTTCTTGACCCTCTGTGACTGTGTCTTAGTCTTCATTTAATCCCCAGCTCCTGTGCCATTTTGGACCCCATAGCCAGTTGTCATTAAATTAAGGCCAACTCATGAAAATGCACAGTAGACAGTACATTTGGAGTAATGCAAAAGACACAGGGTTAGTTGGTGGAGTCGCCTTATTTCTATTCATTTCAACAAGTGTTCAATGAATGACTAACACGTCCTAGAATCTCGACTCTGGGCAGAAGCAGTGTCCAGTACCATCTCTGTGATGATATAAAGAGAGATGCTTTCTAAGTGTTGTGTCTGTGACTTAAAACCAAGACTATATGAAACATACACTTTTTCAATCACATGCAAAGGAAGTAGAACAATATTCTCATAGAAGAATAAAATCTTAAAATAGAGCTCACGATACATTCATTCAAACTCCACATAATTCAGGTTTCCCCTCCACAACATTTTGACATATTATTATTGAGATTTGAGTTAAATAGTATGGTATATAGGTGAAATAATGTGGCTGTTCTATTTCTGTGAATAACCTATAATTGGTCTAAGATTTGAGTATTTTTAGAAAGGAGTTCACTGAAGGCTAGAAAGGGATACAAGTACAGTGCAGAATGATGTCTTTCTGTTAGAAAGCCACCTGGAAGAAATAAATTCACTTATTCACATTAGGAAGCAAAAGTAAAAGGTGACCCCACTGATTCCTTTTTCCATTAGTCATGGAGCTGAAACAAAGTGTTTTTGAAAGACATCCTCTCTTTTCTTTAGATGTTTAGCGCCAATTCCTTAGAGAACCAAAATGACCATGTGTCAGAGAAGAGTTTGGGTTGGAAATGTTTATTTCCAAACCTGGCTGTCAGTCTTGCCATCTGATTTCTAAAGTACACAGACGCCTCTCTGACCATTAGGAGTACTTTTTGTTAGGCTTTCAAACAGGAGTGCCACCTCAAACTGTGTGCACTTACTAAAAAATCTTGAGAAAAATACGTATTGAGGTTTAAAATGAAATATAGCCAGTCATGTTTGTCCAAATCAGGAATGAATCCTGAGCAGGTCTCCTAAGTCAGCAGGACTCCATCAAAATGCTGCCTCCACACGTCCCTGATGCCCTGGTCTCAAGGCTCCTTCTTCTGGAGTGGTGCCAGGCTCAAGAAGAACCCAGAAGGAAGTGATTGTGTTATTTGGGTGCATGTTTCTAGAAATTACATTGTGCATCACATCACCTCAATAGCGGCTGGGATCTCTTGTGTCAAGCTGATGGGTGGCTTCAGAGTGTCTGTCTTTAAAATTGGGAGAACATTCATCCTTGTCAAAGCTCTCTGCTGGGCTCAAGTGTCCTAAGTAGGAGGGATCTGTACAGATCACTAGAACTGACTCAATTAATCTGGATTATAGGAAAACCTGCCAATGCAATGGCATCAGCCAGATTTCACATGAATTTTTTTCATGTAACCTCTTGTCCATGTTAAGGTGGAGATAGGATTCTGTTTCTTCCCTGTCCCCTCTGCAGTGTCACCTTGCTGGCAATAACGTTGGCTCAAAACCAGGAAAACACAAAGTTTCTAAATATTGTCTTAATCAGAAGTACAGATTAGTTTATATTTCCGTAGAACAGTGTAGTTAATCCCAAGTGAAACATGAAAAAACTTCAGTGGTTTTCTGGTGGTGTGTACTAACCTGTGTGGGGCACTGGGGGGTGTATGCTCTACCTCAAACTGAACGGCAGGGACAGCCACACTTGGACCCTGGTGTCCACTCCAGCCCACTAGAAGCCTTGCTCTTGGATAGATGACTTAGGGACTCAGATATTTTTTCTCTCTTACTGACAATTCCAAACCCACATGTAGCACAAAACCTTTTAATGTGAGTTAGTCTCAAGGTTTCATATTTTGTTGATTTAATAAGATGCTCTTTTCACATAAGTGAGAAAGGACAAGAGAGAGAATGAGAAATTAGGGGAAGGCAAAGAGAGATAAAGAGGAGGGGGAAGCAACTGAAGGGAGAGAAATGAAGTGGACTGGGCAGAGCAGTGTCCCATGCTAGAGGAGAGAGACTGAATCCTGCCCCCAGCCTGCCCCTGTCACATGGAGGCTGGAGGAGAGAGACTGAATCCTGTCCCCAGGGCCACCCATGTCACATGGTCGCTGGTGAAGAGAGACTGAATCCTCTCCCAGGGCTGCCCATGCCCACGTCACCTCCTCCCTCAGCTCATGGAGAGCGGAGCTTCTCCCCAGCATCCTTCTCTGTGTGGAACTCCACTGCTGACGCCCCTCAGACAGCGCTGGGCCACTATCTTCTGATATCTGCACATCCTCCAAATGGGCACCTTCCTCCTCCCCAGGACCCATGCTCATCCCGCACCTGCCCTGGGGTCTGCTCTGCTGCTCCCAGTGCATTTTGCTGGGCAAGTTCTGCTGCTCTTGAGTTTCAACTCCAGCTACGATCCTCTTTTCCTTAGTGTACTCTATCCACCTTCAGCACAGTCCTTCTGTTTTCAACCGATGACAGACTATTTTCACCTAGACGATGATTAATCCATAATGCAAATTTCCATGTTTGCTGTGGAACTGATTTTTGGGTCTCTGCCTTTCCATTTGGAATTTCACAAGCAGTGTAATGATCCAGGCTCTCAGATAGGACAACTTGTCACCGTTCTTACTGGCCATAGTCAACAGGTCAAAAGCCCCTCTTCAGATTAATGCCAAGCACCTCTTCTTTTCCTTTGGCTTTGATTTGAAAATTAGAATAACAAGATAAATAGCATAAAATTAAAGTAAAAGAAAGATAAGTAAAAAAAAAATGTGGAAATCTTAATGAAGGTAATATCATAATTTCATATTAGAAATATTACCTATTTAACCCACAATTGTTAAGAGAAATAACGTGAAAAAGAACAACTATATAAAATGAAAGTGTATATAGGTATGTGTGTATATGGGAAAAATTCCAGTAAGGTATGCCTTCAGTTCTGTTATTGACTTAACAATAAAGGTAAACAAATTATAAATATACTGCTTTCATACAGGACAAATTCTCTGAGTCTGTAATTGGTTTCATTTGTATTTTCAGCTGGCCACTGTGGCTCCCCAGACCCCATCGTGAACGGCCACATCAGTGGGGATGGCTTCAGCTACAGAGACACCGTGGTGTACCAGTGCAATCCCGGCTTCCGGCTTGTGGGAACGTCTGTGAGGATATGCTTGCAGGACCACAAATGGTCTGGGCAAACTCCCGTTTGTGTCTGTAAGTGAAATGTTTGCGAACTAATTCACCAGATGCTCTTTTTGATTACTTTTTTGTGATTTAAATCATAACACAAACATGTTGAATCTTCAGAGTGAAACAGGAGAGACTAGAAGTGCCATTTTTTTTTCCTCTTCCTGACAATTCCAAACCCACATGCAACACGAATCCTTTTAATGTGAGTTACTCTTAAGGTTTTATCTGTTGTTGATTTAATAAGATGCTCTTTTCATATAGGTGAGAAATGTCCACATTTAATTCAGTCATTGATTCTTTTTACATAGACCCCTGGAGAAGTGATGTCATATACTCATTTTCTCTGATTTTATCACAGTATAAAGTATATGAAAACAAAAGCTACTTATCAGAGGGTAAAGACTCTGAGTTTGGGTCTGTAGGTTAGTATTGTGGATTCCTAAATGTAGCTATCCTCCCAGAATCTTTGGAATTGTTTGTATTTTTGTCCTGTCAGCAGGAGTACAGAGTTTGTAAGCAGCCCTTCCTTTAATAGAAAGAGGTAAAATGATGCAAAATAACCATCTTCAAATATTATACCTCCAAAGATAATTATAGGCTCCTATTTTTAGGATAGAAGGACATACCTTTACTGCAAATTTCCTCTTCCAATTTTTTTTTTCTTATATAGTCTTTATTTTCCTGTGAATTAAGCAAAAAAAAAAAAAAAATGTTGATTCAATCTTAGGTCCTTGAAGGGTGTTATCGGTGATGGTGCCACAGTAAATGGACACAGTTCAAGGGTGAAAGCTTTACTTACAAGAAAAAATGTGCCAACAAGACAAATGAAGAGGAAAATACCAGTTTTATAAACATAATGTGTTTCTTTTGAAAGGGCCACTGATGTGCCTCTCTGCTCTCTCTCCCTGTCAGCGGGGACGTGACCCAGTGACAGTTCACTGCATCTCAAAACATCACACAATAGGTATCCACACTATTGTGACACAAAATCACTATTTGAGTGTGGATAGTTATTTTGCTAATTTCATGATGTTTAAATTGATATTGTGATAACTTTACATGGAAAAGTTTGAGCCTCAATCAAATACCCATAATCTTTTTCAAAGGGCAAGTCTGACAAAATCAGCTTGTCTGTCTGAGGCAGAAATATTCAAAATTCATGATTCACACACTCAAAAAATTGATCATCTCCTGATTTTTCACTCAATCATTTTGAAATCACTTGATATTATTATTTGATTTGACTATGAAATAATTATTATGATGAACAAAGCATGTTGGAAAGGGGTTGGTTATTGTCCACAATTATAATAAAAACCTATAGGTTCACTCGGTGCTTCTATCTCCAAGTGATCCTTTCCCAATGTAAATACTATCTGTAAAATGTCTGATTGGTTGAAAACCCTTTCACCTACATACTTAGCAAAGCTACATATATATTGGTATGTGATTCCACGTGACAGGGATGACCTGTTTATTATTTAATAACACTGACCTTTCTCTCTCTGCAGCCATCACATGTGGTCACCCTGGAAACCCTGCCCACGGATTCACCAATGGCAGTGAGTTCAACCTGAATGACGTCGTGAACTTCACCTGCCACACGGGCTATCTGCTGCAGGGCGCATCCCGAGCCCAGTGCCGGAGCAACGGCCAGTGGAGCAGCCCTTTGCCCACGTGTCGAGGTAGGAAGAGCGTCCAGGAGGTGAATCCTCTGCTCTGGGAGTGGTGACTTTTCACGCTGTTCATGCATGTGCCGCCTCTAATAAGGAGTAACTTGAGTCACCTGAGTGCAGCTGGGACCAGCATTGAAGGAACAACTGCACACACACTAACATGTGAACAAACAGTTCTTCTACGGAATATCAAAATTGATTATGTCTGTTGAGATGGATGAACTGACCGCTGACCAAGCATGAAATAAACAGCCACTGTTGCTTTGACATGTATGTTTTACAGATTCACTCAAGAATGAAATGGAAAAACTTACCTTTTAAGCTCCTACTTGACAGCAGGGTACAAGGAAATCACTTCAGGCTTTTATTTGTGTAGCATTTTTAAATGAAATTCCCCCCGTGGCATCTGTATTCATTGCATTCTTTGCAGGGAACAAGGTGGAACTTATTGAGAAACCAGGTGCTGTTTCCCTTCTGTGTTTTCACGACCACACAAGTTCTCCAGGGGGAGACACAGCATTGGACCAAATGATATTTGATTTAAAAACATGAGGACTCACTCGGTTTCTCAATACTTTTTTTTTCACAGCATTTTAACACTTTCATGGCTTGTATTCATTCATATCTTTGCTCTATTTTAAAAAGGTATGTTTAAATTAATTAATTAACAAGTTATACTTTCCCCCAAAGGTTAGGCATAAGGAAATGGCAATTTTGAACTATGTCTGCTGTAAAATTCTGCAAATTCTAGGCTGGGTCTTAAAGAAATGTCTTGTATTCTATGAAATGGTGTAAAACTTTTAGGGTGAGGCCCCAGGAACTCCTGTGCTATTGTCTCCTACACGTCTCTCACCGTGGCGAGGGGCCATGCGCCAGGAGAATTTCTATCAGTACTATCAGAGTGAGGTTACAGAGCCGAGTATTCCAAATCCACCCCCCACCCCCAGCCAAGCAGAGATCAGAGACTCTGATGAGAGAACCTACACCCATGAGGAGGAGGTGATCAGAGATCAGAGAGCCCACACTCATGAGGAGGAGGTGTGGTGGGGCTCAGGGCTCCTGCACCAGCTGCTGCCTCTCCCGGGGACTCCCCTCTGCTTCTGTGCTCTGTCTGCAGCCTGCTCCTCCTCTCAGGCACCAAATGCCTATGGTTGCTTTGTACATCCCCTTCCTCTCCACACAAGGGAAGGTAGCCCAGAAAGGAAAATATTATGAGGAAGGACAGCAGCAGCTCCATCTGGGCCCTCAGGGTCCGGTGGCCATTCAGTGTCTACAGAGCATCCTCTGGTTGGAACTCGGAGCCCCTCACCCAGGCCGCCCTGGGCCATCCTCACACTCCCTACACACAGCTCATTGTTTGGGGGCAGTCTCCTAAGAGCATCATAAGCACAAACACAGAAGCGTCCGCAGTGCGCTGGCCCAGTCGCTGCCTTGGCATCTCCTGTGCTCCAGCTGCCCCAGAACTGGCCCAGGCAGTTGTCTTCCAAACCAGACAAATAATCAATCTTTCAACTTTATTAAATTCTTTCCAAGTAGGTAATTCCTGCAGTTTTAGAGATCGGATCACAAATTTATTGCAGATACAAAGTACTATGGGGCCTTAAAAACATCTGCCTGTACTCCATCCATGCCGTGTGTGCGTAGGGGGTTTTCTGAATCAGAAGAACTCAAGTCTTCTGTAAATGCAGGATTGCTTACACAGGCAGAGACCACCGGCCACCACCGTTCTGCAGGACTGAAGGGGAACTCTGCAAACCCGGATTCTACCCCAACCTTCCTCCGTAACAGCCACCTGTTCCCCTCGTGGGGGGTGTCAGAGCTTGAGATAACGAGGGGCTCTTTGTTCCCTCCCAGATGCTGCCAGCATTCAGAGGAGCAGAACGCCTTTAAGATGGAGGAAGCAGGCCCAGCTTGCCAGGGAAGAGCCTCACTGTGGGGCTTTTCCCTAAGGGAAAGAGGCTTACATTAGAGGCTTCTACTCAGTGTTGGTGGAAGAATTGTCATTTTTTTGTTGGTTCAAAATTTAACAGATTTGACTGTAGTCACACGCACAGAAGTCCTAATCCCTGTTGCTGTGGGGTGGGGGTGATAATCACCGTGCCGCAGGCTGGCCTAACACATCCACCCAGGTGAAAGTATTTTTAACTAAATCCAACTTCAGCAAGTTCTGTTTCACTAATTTTAAAACATAAAAACATAACCAAGAAAACTAATTTTAGAATTGACATTGAAGAAACATGTTATCAGGAAATAGTTTAAGGAAATTGGCTTCATGTTGTTAAAATTGCTGTCACAGCCCATCTACTGCCTGGCGGGGTTTGACACAGACTGGCTCCAAGTAGTGAGTCGAGTTCATCCAGGGAACAGAATTTCTTAAATCTTCGGCAGCAACATTTTCATTTTGTGAACTTCCCAATATCCCGAGGAGTTTCCTTTCCTTCCTGACCTGTTTTGCTTATAATTCATAGCTATTTCTAACTGATGTGCGAATGTTTTCTTTTCCAGTGGTGAACTGTTCGGATCCAGGCTTCGTGGAAAACGCCATTCGTCCTGGGCTGCAGAATTTCCCCGAGAGTTTTGAATATGGGATGAGTGTCCTGTATCATTGCAAAAAGGGGTTTTACCTGTTGGGATCTTCTGCCTTAACCTGTACGGCCAACGGCTTATGGGATCGTTCTTTGCCCAAATGTCTGGGTAAGTGAGGGTTATTCTGGACTCTCCTATACATGAGCCCTGTAAGGACATCGGCATGCAAATATATGCATATGTTCAAAAGATACTGAACAGTAATTCTCTCTTCTCCTCTCATCACCAGTTGTTTCAGTTCTTATGATAGTTTTAGATAGATGGCAAGAACCCCAAAGTACAACTTAAACTAATCTAAAGAATTGATGATTGGCAGGCTCTCATACTAACCACCAGAGATAAATGGGCCCAGGTTGCTGCAGGTCGCTTGGGCCAGTAATGCCTTTGTCTCTCCGTGCCACCTGCCTACCCCACCCTACCAAATGGGCTGTTCCACCATCGTCTTTCGGCTTTGTGCTCTGCCCCCTTCCTCCCACCGGCAGGTTCAGAAATCTGGGCAAAGGGCTGTGGGATGAAATTTCCATCTTTTGGCCCAGCTGAGCATTTGTGGCCCGGGGTGGGGGCCGGAAGAATGCTGGGGGCCAGAAGAATGCTCTGAGGGACACAATCTGGGTCTCCTGAGCGCTTCTGGTACAGCCAGCAAAGAGCAGGCAGCATTCTAATCTTAACCCACAGTGGCTTGTGTCTTTAAATCAGGGGGAGCACTACTCTGCAGAACAGTGGGGCTCTCCTGGGCAGAGGAGGTTACAGATTACCACCATGGACCCCTCAGAACATTATTGTCAGTATATTTTAAAGCATGTAGGTCAGCAAGACTGTATCATTTTTTCCCTAATAGCCATGGCCTTATTTTCTTTTACTTGAAAAATCAGATTGTCTCTTTGCTCAAAGAGAATCTCCTTTTAGGAATGTAATCTGTTCTGAAAATTTAGGAAAAAGTGTTAACTCTTTTTGGCATTTCTGAAATCATGCAGAGACAAAGCAACCTTAAAATTGAAATCTTATGTTCTTTGTATGCATTTTTTGTGTGTAAAGAAAGCAGGAAATAAATGACAGCTACATTATTAATTGTGTCTGAGCCCGCCACACACACACACGCTAATCCATCTTACTGCATTACAGCAGTGGGGAGAGCCTCTGAGAACATCGTTATAGGAAATCTATTTCCCTCCTTGTACAATTCCCACACGCCACTTCTAATTTACACAGAAACTGTCTTGAATTCTACCTTTAACAATGCAATTAATTTTTGTGAAAGAAAGAAAATGATAACTTAAAAAAAAAAAACCCTCAGCCTTATATAACCAAAACAATGCCTCTGTAAATGTGTTACGATCTCCATAAGACTGTCTGCGTTAGAGTTACCCATGTCCACACAGATAGGGATTTTCCAGAGAAAGGAGTCTTGTTTTTTCTTTCCTAAAACATTTCCTTTAAGGCTCCCCTGGCTTCTGTGAGCCTCCCATTAAGGTTTATAAGGATGTTAATGTGCTTCAAAGCTCCAGGAACTGGGTTCTAACTGGCTCTCATTTCCTCAGTGGCTCAGTTGTTAGTTGTCATTAGCAATCAGAGTGACCAGTCTGGGACACAGAGGCCGCAGAGGAGCCCTTCCCTGTTACGAGCTTGGGAGCATGGGGGGCCGCGTTTCTGTTTTTCCTGTTGCATTATTTCACTGAAGGTTCTCTTTTTTCTGTTTTATTTCACTTATCCAACACTTCACTGTTTAAGTTCTAATTGGCTTTTTCTTAGGACTCTATATAGAAATCACCTGGTTCTGAGGACTGATATCATGAGGACTAGTGTGACTCAGGGCTGGTAACGCCTTCCAGGCTCTCCCAATATAATTACTCCAGGATATTAAATCAGTTGTCTTTGAATTATTTGCTGGTAACCCCAATTCAGTTTTTTTTTTTTTACACACAGCATAAAAATTTGTCAATTATTAATCCTAATTTGTTACCTCAAGCAAAGAGAAAGGTAAATTTTCGCTATGTCTTATTAACCTGGATTCCAGAATTTGCCTACTTGGGGGATTTTATATATAGATCATGCAACTGATTTGGTATAATTTTAAGGAAATGAATGGAAATACTGCTATTATTTTATAGAATAAGAACTAATCAGTAAATCATCTATTACTTCACTTCCACCTATTCCAATGAAACTTAATAGAATGGTCTTCCTAGACATGTGATTGACGATTAAGGAAACTTGACTGAATTTAGTCCCTGAGCAAAGTACAGGATTGTCATAATAAGTAATGAAATTATTAAAATAGATTTGATGGATCCACATTACTTTCTCAAATTTAATACTGCTCACTTAAACTACGCGTAAGCATAGATGGAAGCATTTAGTAGCCTGGCTTTCCCTCTTGAAGACGCACATGTGCAGGTAACCCTGTGTGTGGACACCTGGAGCAAAATTACATTATGATCAGAAAGAAAAAGAAATCTTCACTGACAGCTGGTTTTTTTGTTTTTTTTTTTTTAATTTCGTTAATAAATATTGGGGAAGTAATGTCATCTGGAACTTACATTTTTTACCAATTTAAGTAGGAAACGGTCAGGGTTTGCCAATATATTTGGCCGTTTTCATTTCCTGGGTAATGTTATTACAGTTGTCTCTATGGGAGGTCTGCCTATACAGAGAGGTTTAACTGGAATGAAGCACTCACTTCATTTCTTTTCTTTCTTTCTTTTTTTTTTTTTCCTTCAGCTATATCATGTGGGCATCCAGGGATTCCTGCCAATGCTGTCCTGACTGGGGAACTGTTCACATACGGGGCCACAGTTTACTACTCCTGCAAAGGAGGCCACAGTCTCGTAGGCAACAACTCCAGAGTCTGCCAAGAAGACAGTCACTGGAGTGGAACTCTGCCCCACTGCACAGGTGAGGAATGCACAGCCAGGTAAAAACGTGGAATGGGGTGCAATCAGGCACTCTGTGAAATGTTAGTGCCTTATTTCCAGCCAAATCTGACCAGTGGACGCCACCACTTTATGCCTCCTGAGCAGACATGGGAGTGTCTGGGTCGCAGGTGCTGGGAAGCTTGTTCACCTGGGCTCAGAGTGTCCGTCCCTCTTTGTTCTTTATCCTTCTCTGCTTCCTCTCAAAGCCTCCACATTTCCTCCACCTCTATCAGTAATTGCCTTGACCTTCTATATAAAAAAATCATTGTGCTTCTTCCTGTATGTTTATTAAATAAGCAAAATTCAGTGAATCAGCAACTGTAGACATAATAGTGAAGAATTCAACCTCTGATCTGATTTTGTTTCGTTCTGGGCCACACTGAACCCCATTTCCCTTTTGCCTTCTGCCCCCACCCTTCCAGGGGTCACCTGCTGCCCTCACAGCCCAGTGTTGTCCTTCTTCCCCAGGAATTCCGTTTGTTCTCACAATGGTGTGTTAATCCATTATTTTTGTTTAAGTATCACAGAGGTATCACGAAGAAAATTTACCTACAAGATGACCATAACACATGTGGCCCTAACTCACACACGTATTGAAACAACTTTTCATCATCTTTAAATACCATAACTCTGTTTTGAACAAGTCTGACACAGCTATGCATTGCCATGTGTTTATTTTTAATAGGAAATGATCCTGGATTTTGTGGAGACCCAGGGACCCCAGCGCACGGCTCTCGGCTGGGTGATGAATTTAAGGTGAAGAGCCTCCTTCGCTTTTCCTGTGAAGTGGGGTACCAGCTGCGGGGCTCCCCCGAGCGGACATGTCTGCTCAACGGGTCATGGTCAGGACTGCAGCCTGAGTGTGAGGGTGAGTCCACTCATTGAATCAAAGTTACATTTTATATTTTTAATAATTATATCATGGTTATGCAACAGAATGTCTTTGCTCTGACCAAAAAACACCCTGAAATATACAGTTGAAAAGGACCATTATTTGTGTAATACTGTAATTATAACAAAGTGTAGAATTACATAAAATGTTGTTGCCAAAATAGAACAATTTCCGTATTAAAACTTTTCTTATAAATACTTTTAACAATGACAAATATATGTATATATATATATATATATCATTTAGGACTTTTCAAAAAGCATTGTGGCTTAGGGGTTGGAGTATGTGGATATAGTCCTGGTTTCTATGTAACTATGATCACAGCATTTTGGCTCTGAGTCTTAATTTCCCTTTGTGTAGAAGAAAAAAATGGCTTACAGTTAAATCATTACTACTATTTTCTCAGTAGTTATAAAGGAGACTGGATATAGGTAAATTAGTGCTGGAAGAATTATTTAGGCTTTTTAGATGTAATTCAAATTCATGTGAATTTGTCAGAATAATTAGATTGTGATAGAAATCTGAATAAATGACAATACTTCTGTTTCAAGAATGCTATATGCACTGTCGAGCCCAAACCTGGGCTTTGCACCCTGAAGTTGGTGTATGAGGAGTGTAGACTGTCACCTTCCCAGAGAGCTGAACCCTGAACACTCTATAAAGAAGGAACACTCACTTGGGACTGTAATTATGTATTGGGTATAATTTAAGTACTTCAGTTTTGCACATTTAAAAAATGAAAAGAAATATAACAATTGAGA
The DNA here is from genome assembly GCA_963574575.1 of Galagoides demidoff. Classification (NCBI taxonomy): domain Eukaryota; kingdom Metazoa; phylum Chordata; class Mammalia; order Primates; family Galagidae; genus Galagoides; species Galagoides demidoff. Next base: position 24,232 of record CAUYQV010088955.1, read on the forward strand.
ATGAGCAGTGTTTTTCCATGGAAACTCACCCTTTGGGCTGGTACATGTGAATCTTTCTAAATGTAGCATATAAGTGTCTTAACAGCTAAGAAAATGACATGAAGGCTATGCTGATCAATTGGATGAAGGTATTTCAAATTGTATATAGAAACAACACACTGTATCCCATGAGAGTATTAATGTGCACAGCTATAATCTATTAATAAATAAATAAAAAATAAAAATAAAAATAAACACCATGAGTTCTAGTCTAGCAACGCCTACAAAAGTTTATTTTCTTGAATAAGAGAGCTTACTTGGACTTCGCTGTACAAAGTACCTGCCTTAAACTATGCAAGGATTTTTTTTTAAGTGTTCTGGTTTTTAAAGGTAGAATTTTAAATGTTTCCTGTAAGATTTATAGAAACTCAGCCCTTAAAAGCTGCATACACAAAGAAGATATGTTATAAAAATGCTATTTCTCAAATATGCCAAATACCCCATAGAATTGACCACTTCCCAAACCACACTTTATGATGTGGAAATCCTGGGATGTTGAGTGAGCTGACTCCAATAAATGTTTATACTCATAAAAACAAGAGATTATACATAGTTTGGTGATTAAACACACACACAAGTAAAAGTCAGGGTTTTTGGTTTTTTAATCTGTAGGCTTCTATTTTTTTCCTCACTTGCTATCCATGGAAAAGGGTCTTAGCAGTGACTGTGTCTGCAGAAAGATCAACCATGGTTCAGCCAAAGACCCCAGTGAAGATTCGCTCAAACCTGGTGTGATGACTTCCTCTGTTTGTCAAGACAATTAGATCCTGATGGGAAATCTGAATACATTGAAAAAGGGAGGAGGAGCTCATAAGTCAAAAACAAAAATTCTTTTAAAATTATTATTTTTTAAATTAAATCATAGCTGTGTACATTAAAGCAATTATGGGGTACAATGTGCTGGTTTCATATCCAATTTCAAATACTTTCATCAAACTGGTTAACATAGCCTTCACCTCATTCTTAATATATTTTCATCTTTAAATGATACTTGCTTTTATTAGCAATCTAGTCTTTTAATCACAGTCTCCTTCACTTGATGGATGTAAAAGCAGTTGCTTGTTAGGTGATCTTAGTCCTGTTCTCCAGGAAATCATGATAAAGTCTACATTTGAGTCAAAGAATGGAAAAGTGATGACAATGAAAATAACAGCATCAGCCACAGGATATCTCACTGCTGCCAGATGTCAGCGTGTGTACTCTTGTGACCCCCAGAAGCAGCTTTACTCATTTTATAGTTAGGCACTGCATCTAAAGATTTCAAATAGATTGCTCAATTTTATTTAACTTGTACTAGCAAAGATTGGCATCCATGTAGCTCAGTTTAACAGCAATCTTTCACTGGGATGCTAAGTGGACAGTACTAATATTTTTAAACATAAAGTGAGTCTAAAATACAATTCTGTTTTACTGTACATCAAGTAAACATTTTTCTGTAACCAAATGTACTTAAAAGGAAAGGTGTATTTCAAAGCAGGAAGCAGAAAATATGGCTAAGTTTGACTTAAGGTGCTTCTCCTCTTGTGGTGATTCTAAACTGAATGTCTTGTTTCAGTATTAGCCCTCTTTTATCTTATGCCATCATCGTAGTGATAGAAAAACAGATATGTTGATACTGCCTTCTAATTAATCAGAAATTTCACCATTATAACCATCAGTAAATATGTTTCCCATCAGCAAAAGAAAATAAAAATAATTTGGTCATGATTTTTACTTTATACAATAAAGTATTTGAGGTGACTTTCTCAATATTAGGAGGATATTATGACAGATATTCATAAACAGAGCAGTTATTTTATCAGTCTTGGTTTTGTATGGGCGATTTTTGAGGACTTATACATAAATTTCAGTATCACATATAATTACGATTCAGCATAATGATATCAGTATCCTTTGTTGGTTTGTTAGATTGTGAATTATATCCAGTTCCTTTTGATGACAGACTTTGTGTTAGAACTGCACAATACGTATAGCAATTAAGTGATGCATAAAAGTTTGTTGAATGAATTGTCATAAAGAGTCCAGCACCTTGCCTTTGTGTATGTATAATTTTAAATTTCATAGTCATCATAAAACTTCTAAACCCTACAGAACCTTGAATATCTGTTTCTGAATTGATAAATATATCTCAGTTTAGATGACAGTCAGAAAGGTGCTGATAAGTCTGTGTTAGAAAGGATTGTAAGTTCAATAAACTATTGACAGTGGCTTTCTCTGGGAAGGACCCTAATGTAAAAAGAAAAGGAATTTTATTTTTAACTTTATATGCTTTAGTATTGTTTGATTTTTTTCCACAATGAATATGCACATTCTACAATAAAACCTATTGAAAGAAAAGAAAAAAATTATATTTTTCAAAATACTCTTGGTAACTAGCCACAACTCTACTTCTTAGATGATAATTGTTAGTAGATCAATTAATTTGCAAAAAGTTGAAAATTCTTTCCAAATTGATGCAGTCTATAGCATTTGCTGCTTTAAATGAGAGGTAATATTTTAAAACTACCTACTAAAACCCAACATATAAATAAAATCTGCCTTCTAGAGTAAAAATTATAAAGCAGTTGTAAGCTCAAACTCAGAATTATCAGAGAATTGGGCTGTGATTAATGATTTCTGCCTTGCTCACAGGCATAGAAGTGTAGGCATGTGTGCTCTGTATCAGATATTTTTTTCAAACAAGGCCCAGTTCAACCTGAGCATAACAGCATTGTTCAACATAGTGAGAAAGGTAATCCCAGCAACTTCTGGTGTAGTGATGTCCACATACGATGAAGATTTTACAGGATGTTATCTTCCATATTTAAAAAAGAAGGTTTCTTTGTTCTGAAGGCTAGATTTGAAATTGGATCAACTAAATATACAAAAATATTTTTAAGTATTTTGGTCTTTCTCAAAAATAGTCTTATGATATATTCTTGATACTAAAAATCTAGGCTGTTTATCACAATTTACAATTGCTAAAATGTGGTAACAGCTGAAATGTCCTTCAAACCAGGAATGGATTGGTAATCTGTGGTCTATGTATACCATGGACTATTATTCAGCCATAAAAAAAAATGGAGCAGCATTTGTATTAACCTGGATGGAGGTGGAACACATTATTCTTAGTGAAGCAACTCAGGAATGGAGAAGCATGATTCCTATGTATCCAACTTTAAAATGAGGACAATTAATGACAATTAATGACACAGCGGCAGCTGGGGAAAGGAAAGAGTAGACAGAGAGAGAAGGAGGAAGGGGGTGAGGAAAAGGAAAAGAAAAAGTAACAAAAAGAAAATAGTGACTAATTCTCACACAAATTAGAGTTAATTTTGACCAAATTACATTATTTGAACAATAATTTTTAATTCAACTTGTTAATTCAACTTGTTGTTTAGGATATTGCATCCTCATTTATAAGTGAAATATGTTTGTAATTTCCCTTTATAATAATAAATTATTTTCCAATTTTAATATCAGGTATGTCCAGATGAAGTAGACTGATTTTGAAGTATTTCTTTATTGTCTATAAGATTTGGCATGATCTGTTTTTTGAAACTGTCTTCTATTTTTATTTATAAATATTAGTTGTCTGTTTTTTGAGACTTTGGAAAAAAAATTCAAAAAAAAGAAGTTAACTGATGACTCCATACTGAACCTCAGAGTCAAAGAATTCTATGATAGACATACTTTTATCTATGAATAATCTTATCTTTTATCAATGTGAATGTTACTTTTTCTGCATTATTATATTACTATTGCTCAATATTTCATTGCAGCAATCATCTGATTTCTTTTCCGAATGTATTCATCCTTGTTCTCTCTCTACGAGGTTTTTGTTTCTCATCCTTATCTTAAACATTGTTATTGTTATTACATTTTAAGCCTTTTTAATTTTGTGAAGGCAAAAAGTGGAAACCAAATAAACACATGTACAAGTATAGAGAAAATAAAATAAAAATCCTTTTTATAATTTTTGAACACATCTACTTTCCAGAAATTAAATTCATAGATAAAATAACTATCTACCTACATATAATTAAAAATAATCTCCCTGAGGCCCAAACTTAGGCATCTGAGAAATTTTTAAAAATAATACTTTATAATAAAAACACTATTTTCTTTCCCTATCAGGCAGGTCTACACTAAATGACAGGAAGTGGTGAGAGGGTTCTCCCTATATGTAAAATCACGGTGGATTCACAGCTGCAGATTATGATTCATATTGTGTATATTACATTGTCTATTTACATATTATTTTTGGAGTGACTCTTATTTATTTTATTTCCCACAATACAAAACACTCTTGGTAAATTCTCAAACAAAACAGCATGTCACTGTCTCTGATTTATACAGCAGTGACATTCCTACACAATTTAGTGTAAGTTAAAATTGTGCAAAAATACCTTTATGATTTTATAGAAAATAGAAAGACGCTCTAATCTCCTTGTTCATCTCAAAGATTGGCTCTATATTGGCTCAGCACCCGTAGCACAGTGGTTAAGGCACCAGCCATATACACTAAGGGTGGTGGGTTTGAACTTGGCCCAGACCAGCTAACCAATTGCAACAAAAAAATAGGACATTGTGGTGAGTGCCTATAGTCCCAGCTGCTTGGGAGGCTGAGGCAAGAGAATCACTTAAGCCCAAGAGTTTAAGGTTGGTGTGAGCTATAATTTCACAGCACTCTACCAAGGGTGACGCAGTGAGACTCTGTCTCAAAAAAAAAAAAAAAAAAAAATCAAGTATATAATTCGTGGAAGTTGTGCAGGTCTCTGTAAAGTATATTCCCCACCCCACCCCACCCCACCCCTGTGGCTCTTCCTCACATTGTAGGATTTCCAGCTCTCTGGGATAAGTCCCAAATGCTAATGTAAAATAATCATCAAGACAATTAAAAATTCCACAAAATTCTAACTACTGCACTATTCTCAGGGAGAAGAATCCCAGCAACAGCATCACCACCCAGTGTGTAAAGCGCATATCTTCTGGGAATGGGAAAGTGTTGAAAACTGACTTCTTTCTGTTATCTAGTAATGAATTATGGACAATCATTTAAAGGACCATTAAAGTCTATTTTGAAGGGAAAAATAGTCTTTCCATAGAGGACTAAAAAGAGTGGACAGAACCCTACCACTGTTCAAAGAAAGGAGCGAAGTGGAAGATCAGTTGTCTATTTTTTGAGACTTAGGGGAAAAAAACTCCTGGGCAAGTATCCGGTAGATTGGGAACTTGGTGGGTAGGGTCCAAGTTGGCTGACCTGCTGTCTGCACAATTCACTTATCTGCCTCCTTTAGGCCGTTCACAGATAGGAGAGACTCACTCTCCCTCTAAACCACCATCTCGCCTGCTAACTGCATACATGGGAAGTGAGGCATGCCAGGAGATTGTCTCTGATCCCTGTCTGGCTACTTTGCGGGCTTAAGCCCATGATGCATCCTAAGGTACCTGAGCCAAGAAATCATTCCTGAACACTTAGCCAGAAGATGAGGCTGCAATTCCCATATCTGCCTTTGGGGTGGGAGTGTTAAAGTGTGTAAACAGAGACCTTGGAGGTGGCATATACTTAGTAATTCCCCTGTTTACAAGAATATAAACTCTTCGAAGCCAGAGATGATACATTTTTATCTTTTTAACCCCCTTTCTACCACCACAAGCCTACAAAATCCTAATACCCTCTGGCAAAGACTAGATTCCAAATACAGGACATTTTTTAAAATTGTAATAACTTTCAACAGGATGTCCACCCTTTTTAAAATTTTAAATATACAATGTAGCATTGTTAACTGTAGACATGTTTTTGGTGACAGATCTCTAAAGCTTATTATTTTTGTATAATGGAAAGTTTATGGCGACTCCCCGTTTCTGCGTCCCCCAGCCCCTGACAATCACCACTCTACTCTGTGCTTCTCTGTGTGTCGCTATGTTAGAAGCCTTAGTAAGTGGAATATTGTCACATCTGTCCTTCTGGGGCTGGTGGATTCCATTTAGGATGTCCTCCAGGTTCATCCATGTTGCTGTCTACGGCAGGATTTTAAAAAATATATATTTTCATGTATTTTATGCCACATTTGGTTTGTCCATTCATCCCCTAATAAACATTTTTGTTATTTCCACATCCTGACTATTGTGAATAGTCACTCAACTTCAGTGAGTATGAAGTTCAAACATTAATTGATTCTTTCCTATATACTATTTACTCTCTCTTTGCAAAGAAGTAGTGCTAAAGAATGTGGTTTTATAGCCTTTCTCTTCCTGATTATTTTTTAGTTTTTAGCTGGGGCTGGCTTTGAACCTGCCACCTCCAGTATATGGGGCCAGTGCCTTACTTCTTTGAGCCACCGGAACCGCCCAAAGTTACCGTTTTTTTTTTTTTTCCCTGCAGTTTTTAGCTGAGGCCAGGTTTGAACCCACCACCTCTGGTTTATGGGCCAGCACCCTACTCCTTGAGCCACAGGTGCCACCCTCTCTTCCTGATGCTTTAATATTTTTCTAAATCCAAACATCCAGTTCATGCCTACAGAATGTGCAGTTAACAATGAGTCAGAACAACTGGTAATGATGTTTGTGCACGGACAGGTAATAACATTTAGAGCACAAAATGGGCACCATAATTTTTTGAATGGGATTTAAATTCATTATGGTCATCACATCTATGTTTATTTTTTATTTTTTCTCATGTTTTGCATAATTTTGATTGTCATAGCTTTTATCTCTGAGTGCCTTGCACAACATTTCACTATTTTTCAGTGAGTGAATAAATGACTGAATAGTTGCTACTAACTGTGAGTCAAGCGGCTTAGCAAGAGACCTAATATGATGTGCATTCAGCTCTGCCTTGTCAATTCAGAAATGATCACTTGGATTTTAACCATTCCTATAATTTTAGAAAATGATATATATTGGACTTTGAGTTTGAAATTGAAGCTGCTGCTGCTGCTTCTTCTTCTTTTTTTTTTTTGCTATACCTACTTGTGTTTGTAACTAAGTCAAATGTGAGCAAATGCCCAGCTACTTTGGGATCTTTGGGTATGGTCTCCTGGGCACAAACTTTGTAAATAAATCAACACAACTGGATCACACGGACACCCGCTTCAAGTCTGTTTAGACATCTGGGTATCATGCGTGCCATGTCAACATGGGCATCCTCTAAAACTCCAGGGTTGCTGAGCTGCAGTGGAAAATGTAGCCTTGTTGGACCAAAATTAAACAACCATGAAATCGTGAACTCTTTTTAGACCACAAGTATATTTAAGTAGAAAAACAGCATCCCACCATAGAGTTGCTTTGGCCAGCTGTGTGAATTCGCCTTGGGCAGAGCCAGCCTTTTCACAGTGCCAGTTCATCATTAGTAGAATTTTGAGTATGCATCTTTTGAAGCCAAGAAAATGGGATGGTGGGGGAAGGAGAGTGTGATACCTGGGCGATTTGGGCAAGCAAACCAACTGGACACGAGCATAACCTAAATTCTGCTCAGTGAAAGGATCACAGCAGAAATGTTGGGAATAAAAGACTAACTGATTGTTTATACTTGCTCACTTGAATAAAAGACCAGTAAGTCATCCATCAACACTAGACAATGGTTTTGTATTCAGAAAAAAATATAAGAAGGTAGCTAGTATAGTATAGCCACATAGAAAAAGCTGATATCTTTAGAGATCCACTTTTAAAATACAGTCAACAAATATTTACTATTCATCTACTCTGTGTTAGGAGGTATTATGGTAGACACCTGTAAAACAGTCACTACCCTTCAGATTGTATGTTCTAATAATAAATTAAAAGAACAAATAATATGTGTGTGGAGAGAGAGAAAGAGAGAAAATAAAGACTATATAATAAGGTAATATAATAGGCTAATGTATTAAAGGGAGATCAGGACAGGAAGAAAGTTGGAAGGGGAATACTTCATTTTACGAGAACAATACCAGAGGACTCTCTGAAATGACACCTGAGTTTGTATACATTCATTCATTTGTGATGCACGTACTATATATAGCACAGGGATTTTTCTATGCATATGCTAATATCTGTGAATGAAAAGACAAAGATCCCTGCAATCCGTACCCTCTAGAGATGATGGAAGAGTGAGAAATAAAAATATGACCAAGTAAACATAACAGAGAAGTAATAGGAAAGAGAGTGACGTGTACCATAGGGAAGGTGATGCAGATACGTGAGATCCTAAGTGCTGCAGACAGTTGTTGAAAGAAGATAGATTAATGACCAATAAACATATGAAAAAATGCTCAATGTCAGCGATCATCAGAGAAATGCAAATGAAAATCACAATGAGATGCCTTGTATCAAAAAGTCCCAAAGCAATAGATGTTGGCATGGGCAAAAGAAAGGGACATGTATAAATTGTGGGTGGAAATGCAAACTAGTACAACCTTTATGGAAAACAGTAGGGAAATTCCTCAAAGAACTAAAAATAGAACTAACATTTGATCCAGAAATTCCGCTGCTGGGTATTTACCTAACAGCAAAGAAGTCATTTTATCGAAGAGACTTTTGCACGAGAATGTTTACCTCAACACAACTCACAATCACTAAGATGGGGAATGAACCAAGTGCACATCAATTTAAAAGCAGGTTAATAAAATACGGCATGTGCATGCCATGGAGTACGACTCCACCATCTACAAAATGAATGAATACCTTTAGCAACAATCTGGATGGAGCTGGAGGCCATTCTAAGCATCTCAGGAATGGAAAAACAAGCACCACGTGTTTTCCCTATCAAATTGCAACTATGCTATCAGCACTAATTCATGTGCACAGATGGAAGTAAGACTCAATGGAAATCAGGTACAAGGGCGGAGTGAGGAGGAGATGGGTGGAATCATACCTAACAGGACAATGTACACCCTCTGGGCAGTGCAACAGTTCACATACAAAAACAATAATATAACCAAAACATTTGTAACCATGCAAAATGCTGAATTTGACTAATTAAAAAAGAAATTTACTAATTAATGCTGACCTATATTTAGCAATGCTAAATAGCATTTTCAAATATTTCTTTAAAATGGAGTCATTGCAAGACCAGAAATATATTCATTTGTGTCACTGACAGTCAAGAGGCTATTGTCTGAGGGGAAAAATGGTTCGTGAAGAAAGTTCAAATATTTGAAAAACTATTTTTAAAGAATAACAATTTTTTAGAAACACACACATCTTTTTATCCTATTTCGGTAGTTCCCAAACTTGGCCACACATTAGCATTACTCATGTTTTTAATAAAAATGAAAAGTTCAAAAGTTAATCCGTGAAGATTCTGATTCAGTTGAGCTCTAGCAGTGGAACATTTTTTAAAAGTTCCCAACAGACTTGGATGGGGCCTGTGTAGATATGAGGATTTATAATGTAGTCCAAAAGATACAAACACATAAGATATAGAAAAGACATAACAAACTAAAAAAAAAAATCAAAAACTGATTCTATGTAACTACTTCATAAAAATCTATGAACAATATATTTGAGTGTGGAACTACTTTAAGATAAATTAAACACTTCTTTTTTCTATAACTTGCTTAAGTTAGATTGAATGGTTATCTAACTGTCTCAGAGATCAACGGTGTGGACCAAAAGATGTAACTGGGCACTCCTGCCAGTGTCCTGTGGTACATAGAATCCCTTCAGGCAAGAGTAGAACCCTTTTTAAAATAAATAAATAAATAAATGAAACCAACATTTTTTTTTAATCCATTAAAATATCTCATTATATAAAGACAACTTGGAAAGTGGAAATTTCAACTCAGCAACACAGCAGGGCCTTTGGAGGGAGAAAGTACCTGGTATCCAGGGCCAAGGGCAGGTAAGTGGTGGGTGTTAGTCAGGGGGAGGAAGGGTCTTCAAAAATGACACGAATGCTTGTTAATGGCCAGAACTTTGGGAAACCGAAGGAACAGGCAGGCCGTTAACACAGTGGGTGGATGTTGATTCTTTTTGTGGGCCTTGGAGGATACTTATAGAGGGTCACAGCACAGTGGTGTAGGTGGGTGAGGGGTGCTCTCTATTTTGGCCTGCTTCCCTGGAGGAGGGTTCAGGGCCTCAAGCTGGGCACCAAGGCAGAGATAGAGCTCAGGCCAAAATCTCAGGGGAAGAGGAAGAGAAGCTCTGATCAGAAACCTTAGTGGGGGAAGAGGAAGATTTTAGGCCAGGAGATCTCGAGTGGAAGGGGGAGTGGAAGGGCTGGGAAGAGGAGGAGGAGGAGAAACTCTCATTACACTGCTCAGGAAGAGGAAAGAGGAACCTACCAGGAGGTGAGGGAGAGGAGGCACTATACCTCTGTGACTATCATTTTCCATACCCCATTATGTTAAGTTTACGCTCACCAGTCTTTGAAGTGAGCTTCTTCATTGGTACCTACTGCAGGAGTCTGCTTGTGAAATGAAGTGTTAGGTGTAGAGATTTTAGGGCTGTTCAGGAGGAGCTTTGCAAAAGAATTTTTCATATTAAATTCTGCTAGAGGGAATTATGCCTTCTTTTACTTTTATAATGTTTTAGTGCTTTGCAAACTTCAGTGAATTATGAAGCTACTTTCACAATTAGAAAATATATTTAAAACACACCTAAAAGAAATTCGAAGTGCTGTGATTATAGTACAATGATCAAGGATATCTATACCAGTTGGCTTACTCAGATGGTAAGATAATTTAAGTTGTATGTTTTCATTCTTGTTAATATTTGTCCTGTCCTTTTTATCAAGCCATTGCAGGCACCTCACTGCCTTAAAAGTAAAGCAAAAATTGCTTGTGGCCAATCTACCCTTCTTTTCTTTTCCCTCAGAAACTTGAGTTCATTGAGGGTGTAGGGACTGAGGTTTAGGGGAGAAAGAAAGCAAGAGAATTGTCTTTGTAGAGGGAAAAAAATGAGTTGAAGGTTGTTGCTAGATCTAAGGGAGACAGATGTTTTAGACCCAGGTGTTTCACAGCGTGCCAGATCTAAGTGTACTTGCTAAAGTGGAATAATTTATGCGTCTGAGTTAGTGAAATATGATACATACTCATTACGTTTTTTTTTTCTCTTCTCAAATACTAATTAAAGTTTATTTTCTCTGCTTATACTCTCTGGAAGATTATTTCTCACAGAAAATGATACCAATGGTTTACATCAAGATCCCCAAAGATGTTTGTTAAAAATAATGCTAGTCATTGAGCTGGTTTCAGATTTATTAAATTAGAATTTCTGAGCGCTAAGAAGCTGTAATTTAAATGAGCTATACAGGGTGGCCATAAAGTTCATGTGCAATGTAAAATGACACATTATTTTATTTTGCACATGAACTTTATGGCCCTCCTGTATAAGTCATTTTAATCATGGTAAAGTTTTGAAACTATTCTTATAAAGGCATAAATGAATGTTTATTAAAGACCTTTATATTCAGAGATTGATATATAGTATATCATTGTGCATATAATAATAATTCTAGGGGCAAATCTTTCATCCTCTCCTGAGTCTGAGAAGAGATCTTTTCAGCTCCATGATAAGATGCCAAAATAAAGATAATGCCACGATATACCTAAGAAGCCACCCCACTTTTCCTAGTTCTTAATCTTCTGGAGAACTAATTTCTACTCATGGGATAATAAGAAACTATTTGACCCTATTCATTTGTATCTGTTTACTTCTGTTTAATGTAAGATAAGTAAACATGATTTTTTTTTTTTGGAAGGACTTTTTGAGAAAGTATTCACATGAGACCGATGCTTGGAAAAATGCATAAGAAGTAGACAAACTTTTAGCTGGGCACTGTGGCAGGCATCTGTAGTCCCAGCTACTTGGGAGGCTGAGGCAAGAGAATCACTTAAGCCCAGGAGTTTGAGGTTGCTGTGAGCTATGATACCACAGCACTCTACCAAGGGTGACACAATGAGACTCTGTCTCAAAAAAAAAAAAAAAAGAAAAGAAGTAGAATAACTTCATGTGGGCCCATAGCTATTTGGGTACAGTGTTTGGAATTAGAAAGAGGAACACAGGCACAGGGGTTAGAGATAAATCTTTGGGTCTACATCAAAGGCCAAGTGCCTATAAAGAATATAGTATAAATTAATTATGCTATAATTAATAATATAATATAATACAATATAATATAATATTAGTATAAATTCTTATTTGTCAAATGTGGGTATATGAACATGTGTACATTTTACACTAATCACCTACAAACAAACACAAATCCTCAACGTATTCCAGTGGAGGAGCCTCAGAGGGTACTGAAACCTGGGGCGCCAAACTCTGATGCAGACATGTGAGCTGTATGCCTAAAGTCCCAGTCTCATCCCGACAGTTGTATTTAAGCCTTTCCTACACTCCCCAGGCAATTTATTTTAAACAGGGTGACTTAGATTGTAGTGATGCAGGGAAGTAACTGATTATAAAATGAGGCTGAACTGCTGTTTTACTAGAATTTTTTAAGAGGGAAAAATGAAACTGTGTAGCTTGGGAAAAGGGCCTATCAGGAGATGGAGAACAGAGGAGTCCTTGACACAGGTTAGCAAGACTAGTTTCTGGGAGTCTGTCCATAGGGACCGGACTCAGTTCTTACATCCCTTGGTTAAATGCTTCGTAATAACATGAGCATTTCCCTGACACTCAAGAGGAAACATACATTTTTCCCTTCTTCTCACACGGTGTGAGTGAGATTAGGAAGTTTTGATTGTTGACAAATGACCTTAAAGTCTATTTGAAATTCTCCCCCCCATTGATAAAATTAACCATAATGCAAGTCACATGTAGTAATTGATTGATGGCTAAATTAGTGTACTTTTCAGAGAATAAAAAGGACCAGCTGTGTCTAGACTCCATCTCCAATGAGGTGATAGAATTGTGATCACCTGTTACCATGAGCCATTGTCCCTGACCAAGTGGAAGTCATAAAAGTGGCCAAATTCCTCCTTACTTTGAAAAAGTCACCTGGTTGCAAGCAAAACCTGAACATCCCTCTGTGGAAGCCCAGAACTGCTCAGAGTTTGAGAAAAGGAGAAAGAAGAAGGCGTTCCTTCTAGGTAGGACTAAGGGCTGAACCTGCAGGGCTAGAACCTGAACAAGTTTAATATTGTTTGGAGTAAATGCCAAAGAGGCACCACGAATTGATCTCTGCCTCTGTGTAACTTTTGTTTTATAAGAATAAAATTAAAATTATATGAGCCCGAAACTTGCTTTAAAACACTCCAGAAAAAAGTTAACAAGAAAAAAAACGTTAAACCAGATTGGAAAATCTTTAATAATTATTCAAGTTGACTGAATAAGGGTACATGAGGGTTATTATCCTTCACTTTTCCTTGTATATACGTTTGAAAATTATAGAATGAAAATTTATTGCATTTTTATTCCAGAAAATGGTGTCATCTCTGGGTTTAGCTCTAAAAAGGTGACATTTTAATGTTGTTTTTGTCCCCCTTCCAGAATCCCTACAGTGAAGTCTGCCCCTTTGTGTATGTACATCTCTGTTGAAAACATCATAACAGGATATGAGGAGTTGGATGATCCTGAAGCTTTAGACCATAATCAGTAAAGAAGTTGGAGTGTACTGTAGTCGGTAAAAAAGTTGCAGTGGACTGTACAAGTGGGAGAATTGGAAAACAATACTTACAAAATCGACTTCCTACAGATCTCGTTAGTTGAAGACATAACCACCTTCTTCCCCAGGTATAGAATGACCTTGTTGTAACGGATGCAGTAGGCCTGCTGTGTTCCTGTTTAGTAATAGGTTGCCAGCTGTCTCTCCTTGAGAAGGATTGGCTGTAAATCTGATAGTATGTTCTTCTGCCATTTTGCATTAGAAGCTCTTTTCCGTTATGCTGCTATAAACATTTGAATACAAGTGCCTTTTTTGGAAAAGCATCTTTTTTTTTTTTCCTTGAGTAAATATCAAAAGGTAGGTCTACTTTAGTTCCTTCAGATACTTCCAGACTACTTTCCACAGGGGTTGTACCAGTTTTCAGTCCCATCCAAGGTGAAGAAGTGCTCCTTGATCTCTGCATCTGTGCAGGCATTTGCTGCTTTGGGATGTTGTGTGGGGTTTTTTGTTGTTTGTTCGTTTTGTTTTTTATTAAATGATAGCTGTGTACATTAATGCAATCATGGGGTACAGTGTGGTGTTTTCATATACAATTTGAAATATTTTAATGAAAGTGGTTAACAGAGCCTTCTTGGCATTTTCTTAGTTATTGTGTTAAGACGTTTATATTTTACTTTTAGAAAGATTCACTTGTACCCTTGAAGATAAACCATAGAGGTGATCCCTTTGATATGAGCCATTCTCACTGGAGTTAGGTGACATCTCACTGTGGTTTTGATTTGCATTTCCCTGATAATGAGACATGTTGCCAGTTAGACTATCTTCATTTGAAAAGTTTCTGTTGATGTCTTTTGCCCACCTTGTAATGCAATTGTTTAATTTTTTCTTACTGATGTCCTTGAGTTCTTCGTAGTTCCTAGTTATCAGCCCTTTATCAGATGCAGAGCATGCAAATATTTCTTTCCCATTCCTCAGGTTATCTATTTACTCTCTTGTGTCCTTGGCTGTGCAGAAACTTTAATGTGATGAGGACCTTTTTGTTTATATTTGTTATTTTGATCATCTTTGGGGTGTGCTTCATAAATTCTTTCCCTTGGACAATATCTTTAGGAGTTTTTCCAATGTTTGTAACAACCTGAATGGAACTTGAGACCATTTTTCTAAGTGAAGTATCACAAGAATGGAAAAATAACCACCACATATACTCGATACGAAATTGGAACTAGTTGATTAACACTTAGGTGCACATATGGAAGTCAATCTGCACAGAAATCCAGTAGGAGGGAGGGGAAGGAGAGGTGGGGCAAACTCACACCCAGCAGGTGCAATGCGTATATTCTGGGTGAAGGGCACACTTGGAACATTGACTTAAAATGTATAAATGCAAATTGTGTACCAAAATGTGTGTACCTCTATAACACTCTGAAATAAAAAATTTAAAAACAGGTGCATAAATATTATTAAAAATAAAGAAAAGGTCTTTTCTTTATGAAGTGAAAGTGCTAACATATGGTAGCATGGGAAAATATTTTTTAAAACTCATTTCATATTTTTCTTCAAAATCATTTTGGAATTACTTCAAAAATCTAGTAATGCTGCTTTCATTTACTCCCCTTTTTGTATTTTCCAACTTTTCATCTCTTCCAGTCATCAGCTTTTCCAATTTCTGTACTTCTATAATAAATTATCTTCCCTAATCCATCCAGTTTCATTATGTTAAGCAGTTTATGGTATCACAGATTTTTTTTTTTTTTGAGACAGAGTCTCACTATGTTGCCCTAGGTAGAGTGCTGTGGCATCACAGCTCACAGCAACCTCCAACTCTTGGGTTTAAGCGATCCTCTTGTCTCAGATTCCCAAGTAGCTGGGACTATAGGTGCCTGCCACAATACCTGGCTATTTTTTTCTCGCAGCTGTCATTGTTGTTTTGCTGGCCTGGGCTGGGTTTGAACCCACCAGCCTTGGTGTATGTGGCCGGCACCGTAACCACAGAGCTACGGCCACTGCCACTATCACAGATGTTTTTAATATTCCTTTTTTTAATCACTCTGGACTCTGGTCACAACCTGAGACTCCTATGGGCACATTATAAATTTGATGAGACAGAAAATGGATAATATGTAGAAGTAATACCCGGATCTTCCATTTTGCAGCAGTGAAAAGATGATGAAATGAAATAAACCAAAGATTTTCAACTTTGCACGTCCAACATTTTCCTAGAGGTGTGTTAGGGGATAGTGAGTATGTTAATAAGGGTCTAGTTAAAAAGAAAAAAAAAGTAAACTACACCAGTGTAATAGAATTTGATACAGATAATTGCTTAAAGAGATATTAGTGGGCTCAAAATATATGTTAAAAAAATTATAGCAAAGAGAGTAAAGAGAGGAACTAACCACCACCCTTCAGGTTGAGGAGAAGGGAAGAGTCTGAAATACTAAATGTTTAGAAGAGGAGCCCTGTAGAGCTGAGATTCAGTCTTCTTAGAAAGGGAGAAGGCCAACCACTCCTAATAGTTTAGGAACCTGCCGGGGACATCAGCTGAGCTGGGACCTAGGCCTTGGAACAGAAGATGCTGCCTGGCTGGTGCTGCTACCTCAAAAGCCTAAATTCAGTGCAAAGCAGACATCTCTAAGGAAAATGTTCTACCCAATTAGAGCTCTGAAGAGATATAATGAGTTCATTTGGGGAAGAGAGCTATTGTCAGGACAGCACTGTCCGGAATATCACTAGCTTCACAGAACAGAGAATAGACGTTTCTGCTACTCACACCTTTATCCAAATACGAGAATACGAGCAGAAAGAATAATGATTTTATTCTTTTGCCTAAAAGTGGTTATCACTTATATGCATAGGATGTTCTCATCTGCTCTCCAAAAAGGGCAGACATAAAAGTCAATCAGTCACAGATTCCTTCTCTGGATAATGTTTATGATCCCTCTCTTGAATATTCTTTAATCTAAAGATTAATTTGTAAAGTGGATACTCATGGAAGTCCTTTATAAAGGATAAAGGTAAGAGTGAAGGACAGAGTAGTTGGTGCACACTCGCACACTACGTTCCAACACGCTGGGGCCACGTGGATTAGCTGCTGCAGTACTTGTTTTTATAGCCAGTCATGAAGCCATACTTGATAACAGGCTTTGATTTGTAGAGTTTGCTAATTTATGAGGTGTGAGTACTCCACAAAGGCTGATTTCAAGCTGCCAAAATGATGTTACTGAATATAGACATGAAAAATGATGCACGTCAGTGACTCCGGGGAGTCCACAGGAGCCCACACCAGCATGCTGCTGCTTTCGCCATCTCGGAAGTTAACTCACATCTTCCCATTTTGCATTTGGCCATTCTGTACTTCTCATGCCAGCAAGACGGATACAAGGAGGACTATATACTGGCCAAGGGAATAGATTCTAGTCCATAAAGATATATTGGATTTTCTGCCACAGGGTGGGGCAAGAAAGACTGCCTGAATCCCATGGGATTCTCTAGGGGCTTTTCTCATACTTCCAATCCAAATGGTAAAAGTAACAAAAAATTAGAGCAAGGTCTGCTGCAGTGACTCACGCCTGTTATACTAGCACTCTGGGAGGCTGAGGCAAGTGGACTGCCTGAGTTCAGGAGTGTGAGACTAGCCTGAGCAAGAGCAAGAGCCCCCCTCTACTAAAAAAATTGAACAACTGAGGCAAGAGGATTGTTTGAGCCCAAGAGTTGGAGGTTGCTGTGACCTATGACACCATGGCACTCTACCCAGGGCAACAGCTTGAGATTCTGTCTCAAAAAAAAAAAGAAAGAAAGAAAGAAAAGAAAAAGATAAAGAAAAATTAGTGCAGAAAGAGAGAAGAGAAAGAGAAAAAAAAAAAACACAGAAATCAACTACAAATACACAAATGGGGCAGGCTCACACATGGTTTAGACCTTTCAGAAACCAAAGTCGAAATCATTACCAGGTAAAGAATTCCAACCAGCTGAGACTGGCAAAAAACAAAGGGCATATGGAATGTGTGATGGATAAAGATCACTGATTAGTCATCTTTGTGTCCCCAAGATCTAACAGCGTTTTTGGCACATTTAAGTGTTCGATGAACATTTGGTGACTGAATAAAATTTGTCTATCCAGCTAATTATCTAAATTGTCATTAAACCAAATGATATTTTCAGAACTAAATTATCAAATATGTTAATGACTTGAGGTTTTCAATCCCCACTATTTGTTTTCCAATAAATGCAGGTGAAAATAGAACTGCAAAACAACTGAATTAACCTTGCTATCCGGATACAAAATCTTGTGAGTAATCCTGATCACAGATTCCCAAGTTCCTCAGTTTGCTTTTCATTATAATGATAGGAGGGATTTTGGAGAACTAAATATAAAACATCTGCCTTCAACTGACTTGACTAGCAGGTGCAGGATAATAATAAATCATTAATTTGGATGCTGAACTTAAAAAATGACACCCATCCACATGCAATGCACATTGTTTGCTGTTCTGTGTCATACCTTTCCTTCTCAGCCCTCCCCCAAACTTTAGGGGAATAAAGCAAAAAGCCACATTACCCAGAATCCATTGCCAGGAAGGGAGTGGGAAACATTCTTGAAAGTTTGGGAGATGGAAGAGGAGAATTCTTGTGACTGGTGTGAGAAGACGTGTGGGCACCAATGTCATGCAATAGATGAAGGGTATTTGAGGCAGACATAGGAGTTCCATCTGAGAATTATCCACTTCAATGTTCTCTGGCTTTGTACAAATTGGCAGGTTTCCTGAGGCTTTCTGGAGTCCTGAAAATGACCCTCACGAGCACTTCAGGATGCTAATGTCAATGGTGAAAAACTCCCCATGCTAACTTCATTTCTCAATGCCCTAGAGGTGCCTTTTTCATAGCTATTGAAATAGTTTGGAGAACCTCTACTTATCCATTTAAATCCCTTTCCTGTATCACACTCGTCTCTGATCTCCTACGCATGAGGCCCCATTCTGCCCCATATTGTTTCCTCGCGAGTGATAGGAATAAGGTAGAGGAATAAGCAAAAAGAAGTCAAAAAATACTCGTAGTACTTAATTTTTCTTTTAAATTAATAGAAATATTTTCTAGTCCCAGGGATCCTTATGGATGAATCAGATAAACATTTGTGAAAAAATACTGGAAAACAACTTTCTCCCAAGAAGACAGATGAATGGCCAACAAACACATGAAAAAATTCTCTGGGAAATGGAAATAAAAAGATCTTGAGACATCACTTAATCCCAGGGAGAAAGGCCAACATCACAACGTCCCAAAACTGCAGATGCTGGGTGGGTGTAAGACAGGGGAATGCTTTTATACTGCTGATGGAATGCCCGCAGTGTAGCCTTCTTGGAAAGAAGTATAGAAAATCCTCAACGAGCTAAAAGTAGACCTTTTATTTGAACCCACAATCCCATTACTAGCTGTCTGCCCAGCAGATAAAAAATCATCTTATCATAAGAATAGGACATTTATACTCAAATCTTTATTGCCACTTAATTCATAGTCACAAATACATGGAAACAACCCAAGTGCCCATCGAGATCCATGAATGGATCAATAAACTGTGGTATATGTATACCATGGAGTACTATTCAGCCATGAAGAAAGATGGAGACTTTATATCTTTTGTATTTACTTGGGTGTAGCTAAAGAACATTCTCCCTAGTAAAGTATCTCATGACTAGAAAAGCAAACACTCCATGTGCTCAATACCAATTTGAAACTATTAGATGACCTGGGTATGGTAGCTCACATCTGTAATCCTAGCACTCTGGGAAGCTGAGGCAGGTAGATTGCTTGAGCTCAGGAATTCGAGACCAGCCTGAAGAAGAATGAGACCTCATCTTTAAAAATAGCTGGTCATTGTGGTTGGCACCGGTAGTCTCAGCTACTCAGGAGGCTGAGGCTAGAGAATCACTTGAGCCCAAGAATTTCAGGTTGCTGTGAGCTGTGACACTATGGCCCTCTACCCAGAATGACAAGGTGAGACTCTTTCTGTTTAAAACAAATAAAAGAAAGAAAGAAAGAAAGAGAAAGAAGAGAGGAGAGGAGGTGAGGGGAGGGGAGGGGAGGAGAGGACAGGAGAGGCTACTAGATGAACAATTACAGGTCCACATAAGAGAAAAACACAATAAAATTCAAGAATAGAGGAACGGAGAAGGGGAGGGGCATTCAGTAAGCTCCCACCTAACAGGTACAATGTAGGGGTATGTGACACACCTGCTGAGTGAAGGATTCAACTAAGGCTCAGACGTTACCTAACAAACACAAACAATGTAACCTGATCATTATATTGTGATGATTAGGTTGTGATGTACTCTTAGATTAATTGAATTTTTTTAAGAGAAAAAAAGGGAAAAAAGACAAAAATGTATTAGAAAACAGTATTGTTCTGTTGGTATAGTAATCACATCTAAAATTGTCTTCAATGCTGCAATATAACAAATCTGTGAACCTTCAGGAAGCAACTGGAAAGTGGGTATCCTGATCCATCATGAAGTTGTTATTAAATTATCTAAAACGTGATAGAATAATAACAGTAATCATATTGATAGCTAATATTATGTTTTAAAAATTCTACAAGGTACAGGATACATAATTTTTTCATTAAGTATTCAAAATGAAAGCATTATCCTGTAGTTCTTCCTGCCTGTCTAATTATTTTGACATGGCATAAAAACTATGAATCAACATACATGGAACATTTCACATAGTCAAACACTGAACTATTTATGTACTTTGAGAAGAGCCAAAGAGTGTAAATTACATGTTTCCTGATTTTACTAGTACTTCAGAGTGATTCATAATCCCTCTGTTCATCCAGCTGTCTTCCAACTCCAAACTTTGTCTCAAATCTATCTATTCTATTCCATCTAACCCTGTGGTCACACCAGCTACGTTATCCTCATCTTTGCTAGACTTAACTCCTCAGTCCTGCTTCTGTACTTTTTCTCTCCATCCTACCACCACTGATCCAATTTGCAGTCAGCACACAACACATAGTCCTGAATGCATAATCAGGATCACATGAATCACTTACTTTAAACTTTTAGGGCTGCCATTTTCTTCTGTGATAAAATCTAAATTTCTTTTGGCCAGGGAAACCCTGCGAGATAGGGCTCCTGCTTCTCCTTTAAGCCTTGTCACATAACCCTCTGCCCTTTCCCTGACTACACTGCAGCCACCCTGACCCTCTGTCCCTCCCTCCGTCCTATGCTTTAGCACCTTGGCATTTGTTCTTTTTCTTGGGTAAATGCTTCATTTGTGCTTTTTGGGAAAACTTTTGTATTTTGTAATAACTTAAAATTTGCATAAATATTCCCAGAGAATTATTAAGAACTCCCAGAGACACTTTTTACAGGTTAGGATACCCACATTCATAACTAAAGTGAAACAGTCACAATCATGAAATCACCATTCATCCAATAGTAATTGAATATTGTTTTTCAAACCTTAAATCCTATTCAGATATTTCAAATATCACGGTGGTCTCTGTTATATACTTTAAAGGACTAGAACCCAATCCGGGATGCTGTGACACATGTAATTGCCATGTCTCATTAGCCTTTTAAAATCTGAAACTGTTCTTCAGGCTCTTTGTGTATTTCTCGTCTTTTGTGACAAGTTTGAAGAGTACGGGCCAGTCAGTTGCTTTGCAAAATGTCTTAGATTGATTTATGCTCTTCTCATTCCATTGTGTCAGAAAGTACATGAGGGCTAATTGTCATCTTATGAGTGGTGTTAACTTTTATCCTCTGGTTGAGATCAAGCCGGGTTGCTCCATGGTAGAATTAATTAATGTATGTGTATATTAACTCATAAATACATGAAAGATTTTTTAGAAATATGCTTTGACACTCTAAATATCCTATTCCTCATTAAAATTTCACTCACCAATTTTTTGATTCATTTATGATTCATGAGGGGACTAATTATTACAATTATGGTTGTCAAATGCTGACTTTCCAATCCCAGCATTCCTTTTATACTTATTAATTGGTAATCTACTGAAGGACAACTTGGGCTCTCTTCCATTTATTTATACAGTTATTTACTTATAGACTCATATGTATGTATAAATTTTGGATTTCTTTTTTACCCAGAGTTAGAATTGTTACTATCATGATTGGATGATCTGGTTCTCCCATATGTGGTCAGTGGAAGCCCATTCAAAGATTTTGCTGTATGCTTTTGACACATCTCCACATTCTTTGAGCGTTTCCTCTCTTCCAGTCCAATAAGTTATTCTGAGCTCATTCAGTAGTTTTCCTGTCCAAATCCTGGAGTCAGCCATTTCTTCCAGGAGCCCTGATTCATAGTAATTTAAAAGGATATTTATATTGGGCAGTGCCTGTAGCTCAGTGGGTAGGGTGCCAGCCACATACACCAGGGCTGGTGGGTTCAAACCAAGCCTGGGCCAGCTGAACAACAATGACAACTGCAACAACAACAACAATAAAAATAGCCAGGCATTGTGGTGGGCACCTGTAGTCCCAACTACTTGGGAGGCTGAGGCAAGAGAGGCTTAAACACAAGAGTTTCAGGTTGCTGTGAGCTGTGACATCACAGCACTCTACCCAAGGCAAGAGCTTGAGACTTTATCTTAAAAAAAAAAATGGGATATTTATAAAGCAATATCAGGGCTCCAGTGGTGTTCATTTCAAATTGAGCATCATAATTTATTGGTTGGTCTGTGGAAAGAGATTGGAAAAATTTGTACTTGTATATGTATGCATACCTGTATGTCTGTGTCTATTTCTAATTATTTCCCAGTGTAACCTTCGATGTGAGACTTCCCATTTCCATGTCTGTAACTCACATTTTTAGCAGTGAGAAGATCAGCTTCCTTTATCCTTATTTTATGTGTTTGTTTTCTTCATCCTCCTATATTGTATGTACCAATATTCAGACCATCCTGGAGAAAGTTCAACACCTATGAAGGGGAAAGGAAGACAAAAGGAAGAGGGACAAAGAGGAACCCTCACCATGTCCTTTAGTTCCATTTCATTCCTGAGGTCTCAGGGCAAACACGCAATCATACTTTAAAATTAGCCCTTTTCACAATAGAATGTGTAGGACCTAAATAAAAATATGAGAAAATTGACAGCCTCGTTTTTATTATGTCTTATTTTATAAATGTGTCACCTTTTGGATACATGGCTCCAGCAAACGGGTTAAGATCTCAGATTCTTTAGACTTGATTCTGCTTCTTACTAGCTGTGTGAACTTGGGAAACAGATTTTATTTAAACTTGAGTTCCTAGGATGATGTTAGCTAACTCGTACACATTTTGTGAAGAACAAATGAAACAAGAACTATGAAGTTCTTGGCATGAGCTTCATCTGTCTTGTAGTAAACAATCAGAATACATTTATTGTTGTTGAAATATCTTTTGGATAGTACTATTATTGCCATCAAGTTCAATTCATGTTACTATTAGTATTAGACTCCCCTGATTTTTTTTTTTTTCAGTTTTTGGCCAGGGCTGGGTTTGAAACCACCACCTCCGGCATATGGGGCCAGCGCCCTACTCCTATGAGCCACCGGCACCACCAACTCTTCTGATTTTTTTTCTGCAAGAATTTATGTATCTCCCAAATCATAATCATACACTGCATAGTTAATGTTAAACTGTAGGAAGATTATTATTTATTGAGAAACATGATACATTTATTGCAATAGAAAATACTAAAGACTTTTAACCATATTATTTAAATTATGTGAATAAATTTATTTTGTTAGTCTGCCTACAAAAACAGGTTCCATTTATTTTCAAAGATAATTCATGGAATTTTACACACAACAATGCACATACACAAACATACAGAATAATGGCTAATTCATCCTTTAACTACCTATATTTTAATACAGGAGTTTTAAAAATAGCTTTCTAATCTCCTCAATTGTTAGTGAAATTTCAATACATTGTGTCAATTTTCTTGATGTTTTCTTTCATTTAGGAAAACATGTTTAATGATTGCTTATATTCTATTGTTAAGAATCAGTAAGGTAGGTCTTTTCACATATTTATAAAGTATCTGCATAAAATAAAAATCCATTTCACTTTTAAATTACACGATAATCTTTAAGCATACACCTTCCAAAGTACCAATTATTACTTGGATATAACAGAAATAACAATCCTTGACAACCTATTAATATGGAAATGTACTACTGCCCTCTTATGGAAAATACTTGAATGACACTCAGTGCTTTACCTGTGTTTTATTCTGGTTAAAGTGGAAAGAGATGTAAATGATGTTGAAACAGTATGATTGAATTTATTATACTTTGTTCTGTTCGCTTACTATTTCGCTTCTTGATTTTTTTGACTACAAAATATTTTTAAATTTTTCCTTTGTAGAATTTTCTTTTTCCTTTAAGCTTATCAGTATAGAATGTTGACAAATTTATTTCTCATGCAGTGTCCTTTAAACTTGTCAGAATTGCAACACTATATTTAGTGACCAACTGAAATATAATAGGTAAGTATTTAAGTTTGGGCATTGGCAAAAATACTCATTTTAATGTTTAAACTATGGTTGCTTAACACAGAAAACTGGATATAGGTTGAAAATAATAGTTCACACTATATAACATGTATAATTTGACCTGCATTTTTCTAGATACAAAGAATTACCCACTGTTAACCCACTGTAGGGGTTAATGTAGAAAACATACAACATCTATATAGTGTGATTAGTACTGTTAAGGGTAAGCAGAGTCCCTTAAAAAAAAAACACCATCTAAGTTGAGAGATGAGTTAACCAGTTTTCTCATCATTCTTTAGTTATTATTGTGTAGGAGTGTGTTAGTAAGATGCAGCAAATTATCTTTGAAAACAAATAGAACCCTTTCATCATAGATAGGCTAGCACGATTAATTTATTCACATAATTTTAAATACTATACTCAAAATACATGCTACATAAAGCTAGTTCTTCTAAGAGTAGTAATAAAGTATGGCTTTCACTAGTTTTCTTCACAGTTCTAGAGAAAATGCAAATAACTCGAACATGTAAAAGTATAATTCTAGGCCAAGATTGAGATTCTGTCTCAAAAAAAAAAAAAGTATAAGTCTGGTCTGATTATTTTTGTTAAAAATCTAAGGTTTGAGAGTTCATCAGTGACTCCGGCAAAGTTGCCGTGCCTGGCCGATGAGGAAAGGCCATGGCAGACCAGGACAGGAAAGCGAGCACTCACAGTCCTTCCTTCTATCTAGTGCCTGCTGTTCATTAATAATATTGCACAGATAATGCCTTTCATCCTATTAAACATGTACATTTATTCACATATAAGTATTCTTCATCTCTGATGATGTCAGAAATGTATACCTCTATACATTCTATTATCCAAAAATTATTTTCATTGATTTCATTCAGAAATAGCATCACCTTAATGCCAAGAATATTTTCTTTCTATACCAAAAACTTTTTATGGCCTTGACGTTACTTGAAATTGTGTGATCATAACAAGAAAGCACTTTGACTTTAATCATGTAAATTATTGTATTCCTATAAAGCAATCGACTTGTGATATTTTCGGTACTTTCATTCAGTTATGGAAGAATCAAGGCAAAATCTCAGAGTTAGTGTTTCTCATGACTAACCGTGCCTTTGTTATGAGAAAACAAATAGAAAATGGACTGCTTCTACCCATCACCCCATCCTGTAGGTGTGTGCTCACTCTGCCTAAAAATGTAGAAATGGTTTTGTTACCAGGCTCGGTTAACCTGAAAGGCTATTCCATGCAGAGCACTGAGGGTCAGATCCTAACCGGGCTGAGTGAGGCTACGTGCTGACACCTACAGACACTTCATTCATTTCCAGCACCTACTGTCTATAGGTAAGGGGAGGAATTTGACTCCGTGGGACCTCTCAAGGACCCAGTGCACTCTGTGCACCCAGGGAAGTGTTGACTAACTGCACATTGAGTTTAGAGTAAAAATGCTTTGATGATATAACCACTTTAAGAAAGGAAGATACGGTGTAACTTTGTAAGCTATGAGGAGGAATCTGTGTACTCTGTTTAATATGTACTCTGATGGGTAATAGCGTTGCTAATATTTACTTTTACAGCAGGAATAAAAGTAACAAACGGAAACAGGAGGGCAGAACTGTTCCTTGAGGAGATATCCTCACTGGTCTCTGGAATTGCTAGCTTGTCTGTAAAGAAAAGTAGAATATGTTCCAGCTCCATCCATGTAAACATGAAGGAGGTAAAGTCTCCATCTTTCTTTAAGGCTGCATAATATTCCATGGTATACATATACCAAGATTTATTGATCCATTTGTGGACTGATGGTCACTTGGGCTTCTTCCATGATTTAGCAATTACAAATTGGGCTGCAATAAACACTATGGTACAAATATCTTTGTTGTAGTGTGATTTTTGGTCTTCTGGATATATACCTAGTAGAGGAATTGTAGGATCAAATGGTAGGTCTATTTTTAGTTCTCTAAGTGTTCTCCAAACATCTTTCCAAAAGGGACGTATTAGTTTGAATTCCCACCAGCAGTGTAGAAGTGTTCCCTTTTCTCCACATCCACACCAGCATCTCTGGTTTTGGGATTTTGTGATTGGGGGAGGATGAGTGGAGGGAGGGTGATTGGTGGGACCACACCTATGGTTCATCTTACAAGGGTACACGTGAATCTTTCTAAATGTAGAATACAAATTTCTTAACACAATAACTAAGAAAATGACATGAAGGCTATGTTAACCAGTCTGATGAAAATATTTCAAATTGTATATAAAACCAGCATACTCTACCCCATGACCGCATGAATGTACACAGCTATGATTTAATTAAAAAAAGAAAAAGAAAGAAAGAAAAGTAAACCTGTTGATCTCCCATCTGTTTCTCTGTTGTCTGGTTTGTGTCACAGGTGGACTGACTCTTTGAAAGATTTGACAACAATATTAGCATTTTAACTCAAATAAGTTGAAAATTTGACAATTTGAAAACTTTAAATAATGAAAGTTTAGCACATGAACTATTATACCATCTAAAAGAGCACAAAAAGGTAAATAAAAATTAAAGTGATGGAAAAACAGGTGTATTGTTTTCTTATTGGAATGAATCTGTAGAATTTAACAAGAAGGTAGACTTATCTATTTGTTAGGTTAATATTTGTTTGAGTATAAACGCTGGTGTAGCTGCAGAGAGCGAGCGATGCTTAGGCACTATTGGTGGGACTGCGAATTAGTCCAACCTCTTTGGAAAACAGTATGGAGATTCCTCACAGAACTAAAAATAGAACTACATTTGATCCAACAATCCCATGACTATTTACCCCAAAGAAAAGAAGTCATTTTTTTTCAAAGACACACCTACATTCAAATATTTATTGCAGCACCATTCACAAATGCTAAGATGTAGAATCAACCCAAGTGTCCAGCGATTCATGAGTGGATTAACAAATGGTGGGATAGTACTATGGAACACTTCTCAGGAAGGATGACTGAAGGCCTTTGCCATAATTTGGAGGAAACTGGAGCCTAAGTGAATTATCTAAAAAATGGAAAAAATAAACACTACATATACTCACTATTAAACTTGAACTAACCTATTAGTACAGAGGAAAGTAAAACTCAGTGAAAATCAAACAAGGAGAAGTAGGGAGAACAGAATGGGTGAAAACCTACCCAAAGGGTACAGTGGACACTATCTTGCTGATGGACACCTTTATAAACGTGACTCAAGCATAGAAAACAAAATTGATACCTGTAACCAAAAACAGTTCTACCCCCGTAATATTTTAAAATTAAAAAAAAGAAGTATAAAAAATGTGAGCCAGTTTTGGATGATAAAACACTATCAGTTCTTTATGAATGTGAGTTGCTATGATGAAGAGTGTAAAGTAAAAACATAATAGAGGCCAAGCACAGTGGCTCATATTTGTGCAATCTTAGCACGTTGTCAGGCAGAGAGTGGAAGTTCATTTTATGCCAGGAGTTTGAGACTAGCCTGAGCAAGAGTGAAACCTTGTCTCTACAAAAAGTAGAAAAATTAGCCAGACATGTACCTGTAATCCCCACTACTTGGGAGGCTGAGGCAGGAGGATTGCTTGTGCCCAGGTGTTTGAGGTTGGAATGACCTATGATGATGCCACTGCACTCCAGACAGAGTGACAGAGTAAGGTTGTGTCTCAATCATCATATCCTGATATCAAAGTGTCAAAGTGTATGTTATATAAATAGTCAGATTAGTTTTACTAAAACTGCTGAAACCAAGTCCTAGATCCAGTTTGCCGGTGGCCTGAGTTGGCAAAAGAAAAGAAATGAAGAGAGGATTGGGCACAGTAGCATGTTCCAGTAATCCCTGCTACTCAGAGGCTAAACCAGGAGGATCACATAAGCCCAGTTTGAGCCTGAGTCTGTAGACTGCTGTGATGGCGCCTATGAATAGCCACCATACTCCAATCTGGCAATCTGACTCCATCTCTTAAAAATAAATCAACAAATCAATCAATAAAAAGGTTGAAAAATAGTGCTTTAGAATGAAGGTGGGGGAAAAAGCTATATTTTTGATAAGAGTGTTCTAGACCACGGGTCCTCAAACTTTTTAAACAGGGGGCCAGCTCACTGTCCCTCAGACTGTTGGAGGGCCAGACTGTGGGCCCTGGGACAAGTTGGCTGCTAAGCAGAACAGGCAGCGGTGGCAAAAAAACCAGGGGGCCGGATAAATGTCCTTGGCGAGCCGTATGTGGCCCATGGACCATAGTTTGAGGACACCTGCTCTAGAGGGAAATAGCATAACAGGCATCTGTATCTATGAATTCTGGTGACCTTGTCAACAATGTAGATGAAGTCTAAGGATAAAAGATCAAGTGCGTGCCACATTGCTATCATGCTTGAACAGTTTCAGGTTTATTCTATTTTCTCAGGTGAAGGTATGCTGGGTATCATGTTCTCACGTTATGCTTTTTTTTTTTTTCTTTTGCTTTTTCACAAACATTCCTCTAGTGAACACTGAAACAATATATTTTTGCAACTTATAAGGACCTTTCCTGACAAAATTCCATTCTTTGAAAAATAGATGTCAATCACTTCTGAAGAGCCTTTATCTTTTTTCTATGCAACTTAATATACCCTAAAGAAGCAATTGATGGGAAAAAGAACAGCAGCGGGGGTATTTCATGCATCTATGGGCCGTGGTTTCTCTTATTTACATGGCACTACATATGGTATTGTACAGGCACCATATGGGACTCTTCCTGCTGTTCAAATGAATCAGGTGTCTTTGGTTTCAGGATGATAGTGTGTGTTTTGATCTCAGTACTGAGGATGATTGTGACATGGTAAAGCAACAGTCGAGTCCAAAGGGCAATGCATTTGGGATGGGATTTGTCTGAGTCCTCTTTTTCTTTTAAGCCACCTGAGAACTACTCCCCAGACAAAGTTTTAGGTAGGAGTGCGTGTCATAATAACCAAAAGATGAGTCAATGTTTGAGTCAGTCACTGAGGCAAAATAACATATGGAGAATTTCACTTCAGTTCCAAACCGTGAAGGTAAAACGTGCTGTACTCAGTAATAGCTGGTGGAAAGTGTGATTCTAGTATGTCTAAGAGTTTTCTACAGTTTTATGTTTTTTTCCATTTTTTCAAAATGGTATGGCTCAAAAAGTTTACAACTAAATTTGCAGGGAAAAAAGTGTGCAATTGCCATAATTGATATTGATTTTATTCATGCTTAACCAATGAAGACAGGAATTTCTTTGGGGAGTGTTCAGGAAACACAGTAACCACAGAATAAACTCAAAGAGGGAAAGTTGTTTTACTTTTAAAATAATTTTTAATTATGCATCCCCTTTCCTCACTAAGTGCTCCTTCCTGCATTATCATGGTTATAGCCTTTTCATTCTCATTCCACTTGAGAAGACAAGTAAGATTTTTCTAAGCTCACTTTGAGTTGCTGTAAGTGTGGGTACTTTACCAAGATAAGAGGTTTTTGTAGCTCAAAGTTTTTCAATCTGGGAAGTTCAAAAAGCATGCTTCTAGCATCTTTTCAGTTTTGGTGAGGGCTTCTTTGATGGTCCCCACGTAGTGGAAGGTTGAGTGGGAAGCAGACTGTGAGAGAAACCAAAGGGGAGGAGGAATCTCGCTTTGTAACAACCTCCTCTTCCGGGCCTTAGCCTATTCCCTCAAGAACTAATCCAGTCTCAGAAGATGGAGAACTCAGTACTTGGAGAACAAATGAACCCAAGTCAATCTTAAGGCATGACCCAAGCACCTTCCACTAAGCCCCACCTCCCAATAGGGCCACTTTGGGGATCTAGTTTTAATGTGAGTTTTGATAGGGGACAAATCATATCCAAATCATAGCAGGATTAATATTTTATTATCATTTTTTTTTCATTTTCTCGGAACCCACAGTTTCTAACCAAGAATGCCCCTTAGAATAACTCTGCAGTTCATAAAAAATACTCACATCCTGATCCCAGCCCTGAAAGGATTGATTCTAAATCAGGAGGTGGAGAAATTTGGCTTCAAAAAGGGAACAAGTGTTAGAAAGCCTGGTTATGGTTAAGAAACACTGTGACTTCATCTTGAACTTTCTGGAATCACATACTCATTTGTGGATTTGATGAAGAGAGTAGTTTCTGCATAAAAAAATGCACATAGACACATGAACATGCAAATATACTTTCATGAAATTACATCCAAAGGCCTCATTTCCTCAAGATATTGGACCCCCTCTTGCTGGACTCCAACACCTACTATTGAGTGCATTTTCTCCCCCATTCTTTTTACTTCACTCCAGAAGTAGCCCTCCTGTCATACTCCTCAGCTCCATCCCCATCTACCGATAGATAGATCTTGGCCACCTCACGTTTAGGTGAAAGACAAGGCCATAGTATGTAGAAGTAATGAGAAGTAAAGTGAAAGTAAAGAACTTCAAATTTTAGAGTATAGAGAAGAATCCTCCAAATTAAAATTCATTGATTAAATACCTACACTGCCTGGGAAGGGGTCCCACTGGCAAAGGGGATAAAATTAGAAAGAAATGAGTAACATTTATACTGTATAATGGTTCCTTGGCTTAGTACTAAAAATAAAATGGAATTTTGGTTAGATGATTAAAAAAAAGGGTGAATACATTAATAAATGCATGACCACCAACAGCACAGACTGCATGAAAAAAGCAAAAAGAAGAGACTTTTATTCATTTTGCTTTAACTTCTTTAGCCTAATTTCTTCAACCGCCAAGTGAAGGCATAAGAAGGGGTTTAAATTCTCTTCCACCTTAAAAATAGGATTCCTACACTCTTCAACTTATCACTGTGTGAGCAGAAAGGTGAAGACCTATTTCCTAAGGCAAGCACCCAGATGGCAGATTATACCAAAAAGAAATTAAATAAATACCTCATAGAGATACCTGTCCTCCTAAATTCACTTTAATATAGTCACAAAAGCTGAGATATGGACACAACCTAAATCACCATCAACAGATGAATGAATAAAGAAATTATGAAATATAAGTATATTCACAAAGGTGTGTTAGTCAGCCTTACAAACAACAAAAAAAGGAGACACTGCCATTTCCAATAGCCTGGATACAGTCAGAGGACATGCTAAGTACTGTGTTTCCCTGAAAATTAGACCTACCCCCAAAATAAGCCCTAGCAGGATTTCCATGTATTTGTTAAATATAAGCCCTACCCTGATAATAAGACCTAATGATGGGCGTGGCTATGCAGCATATCTGCATAGCCACACCATGCATTTTGGCACAGAGCAGTAAGGAAGACTGGAATACCTTTTATCTGCCACAGCTCCTTTCTTGGAGCCATTTGGCACTTGTACAGATGCGCATGTGGTAACTGTGGTTGTAGGCATCCTATTGCGCACGTGCAAACAGCTAGGGGAAAGGAGTTCATGTATCACCAGTGCCAGCCCCACCAACAAAGTCAGTCCCCCCCTGTCAGGTTCCAGAAGAAGATGACTTAACTGTATTTGAATAAATGTACATTTTGTATTATACTTAATAAAAATAAGACATCCCCTGAAAATAAGCCCTAGTGTGTCTTCTTGAGAAAAAATAAATATAAGACAATGTCTTATTTTTAGAGAAACACAGTAGTAATAACCAGACACAGAAATACAAATACTGCGTGATTTCATGTATATGTGGAATCTTTAAAAGAAACAAATGAAAAATCCAATACATAGAAATAGGAAGTGGGACCGAAAGTTTCCAAGGGGAGGAAGGAGAGAAAATGGAGATAAACTTAGACCTACGTCTGATGAACAAGCCTGGAGTTTAAATGTGAAGCATGAGTATTTTTGTCAATATTCTTAGATTATATACTGAAAATTTGCTAGATTTTAGGAGCATTTATCACACACCAAAAAGGAATTATGGAAGATGATGGCTAGGTTAATTTGCCTAATTGCAGGAACCATAATATGTATATTCAAACAGCATGTGGTACACCATGGATACCATTTTTTGAAAAGATCACTCATGGTGAGAGAGGGAGAGAAGAGGAATGACACTATTTGGCAAGGCATTATTGTGTTACATTGATGGTTGGCAAGTTAAGTATTTGATAGAAATATTTTTTTACTATTGGGGTAGTTTGTAAGAAGGAAATTTTGTTTCAACACAAAATAAATGAATTTTATCCTTCATTCTACTGATATATTACATGGATTGATTGGCACCTATCGTTGCTTCCCTGGGGTGAAGCCAAACAAATCTTGCCTGTTCTCACTCATATGTAGAAAGTAAACATTAAAAAATATTGATCTCATGGAGATGGATAGTAGAATGAAGGTTACCAACGGCTGTGAAGTGCAGTGAGAAGACAGGAAAAAGTGGGGATGGTTAATGTGTACAAAAATACAGTTAGATAGAATAAATAAGATTTGAAAATACAACTGAGTTACTATAGTTGGCAGTAAGTTAGGGAACACTTCAAAATAACTAAAAAAGTGTGCAATTGAAATGGTCCTAATACAAAGACATGATACAAGCCTAAAGTGATGGATACTCCAATTACCCTGATTTCATTAATTCACATTTTCTTTCTGTATCAAACCATCACATAGGCCCTATAAAGATATACAACTCTTATGAACGCATAATAATTAAAAGAAAAAATAAAGATTTAAAAATCAAAATAAAGAAAATATATATTACTTTAGCTTCTGAAATAAGAAAGCAGATCTGTAAGTTTGTATCCAAAACACTGTCCTAAACAATTTATTCATTAAATTAAGACACGAAAATGCAGAATGCTGTCACTTCCATAAGACACAGTGTTACACACATATACACGGAGCATCAGCATGTGTGTTATCTGTATACACACATACATATAACACACATATCCATGGAGCATCTGCAGACGGATACATAACAAATTGCTAATGGTGGCTGTCTTCAAGGATGGCAGTGGGTAACTAAGAAAAATGTGAGATAGGAAACGGGTGATTTCTGGGTTGGGCACAATGTGTATATATTACCTATTTATAAAATATTTAAAATGTTTAAAGTTATACAAACTATAATACCGAAGAATATGTAAGGAATTAAAAACTTTAGCCACTAGATTTAATATTTAAATGCTATCATGCAGTCTGGTTTCGTTTGCTTTGGTTTGGGATTCTTTGAGGATACAAAGAATTAGTTTACACTGAGGTAAAGTCTCTCTTATAATTGTTTTTGAAATAGAGTCAATCACTCTCAGTAGAGTGCTGTGGCATGGTAGCAATTTCAAACTCTTGGGCTAAAGTGAACCTCTTGTCTTATCCTCCTGAGTAGCTCAGACTAGAGGCACCGGACACAATGTCTGGCTATTTTTAGAGATAGGGTCTTGCTTTTGGGCTCAGGCTGGTCCCAAACTTTTGAGCTCCACTGATCCACCTGCCTTGGCCAGAGTGCTGGGATTACAGGTGTGAGACACTGAGCTTGGCCTACGTGGTCTATTAAAATTGACGTGTAGCAAAGCCAGACTATCTGGCCAAATTAAATCAATGGACATGCAGTTCTGCTGTTTCCACCCTTATTTAAACAATATAACTGATTTGATAACAAGAAAATTATGAATAAAAAAGAATTAACTGGATAGCACTCAATGGAGTTTCTCTGCTTTAACTAATTTCACATATTTAACAGTTTCGTCTTTAAAAATCACATTTTTTTTTTTTTTTTGCATTTCAAAGACAATACTCACTCAACAAGTAGTTTCAACCTTTCCCAAGGTTTCTTGGGAAGCTGATTTTCTCAAGAACCGTGAGACTTGACTCAGTGACCATAGCCCAGTGCTTATGGCTCCAGCCACACACATTGAGGCAGGTGGGTTCAAACCCAGCCCAGGTCTGCTAAAAAACAATGACAACTACCAAAAAAAAAAAAATAGCTAAGTGTCATGGGGGGGCACCTGTAATCCCAGCTACTTGAGTGAGGCAAGAGAACTGCTTACGCCCAAGAAGTTGAGGTTGCTGTGAGTTGCGACACCACAGCACTCTACCAAGGGTAACATAGTGAAACTCTATCTTAAAAAGGAAAAATAATAATAATAATTGTGAGACTGCAGTCGAACACCATTTAATCATGACACTTGACGTTTTCATTGTCTCTAACTTGGCGGTAGATGTATTAATGAGTCTCTAATCCCATGCGGGATGTGAAGATTAACTCTTAGGAAGGGACTGAAGTGTCAAATAATCCAGTTTGGGAAATGCAGAGAAAATCAGCGTGAGAAAGGAGCATCGTTTTTAAACATCGTTTATTTGTAGATTAAACTGTAATGCCAGACAATTTTAACAATCACTTAAAAAAGGATTTATATTTGCATAAAACTTAAGCCAAACAGAAGGATATGAAATAAAACGCCAACTTGCTTCAAGTTTTCAGATCAGTACTTAGAGTACTAAGATACATCTATATACATGGCAAGTATATCATATAAATATACTATGAGTCATCTTGAAGCCACAATAAATATCAAGTAGGGTTTTAGGCACACGGCATGAGAAAAATGCAGAATCTGCATATTTCTTGAGAGTGCGGAGCGACTCACTCACAGATCGTTCTCACACATGTATTTTACAGCAAATGTACAGCCATCACTCACATGATCCCCAGCCACCTGTGAATCTCACCTTTCATCCCAGCATTAGTGCCTTCTTAATCTTTGATGCTATTGCTCTATATAGCTATTATATACGAAAATATTTTGCAGTTGGTTTCAGCTAATTTCCTAAGAAGGTATCAATGCTACCAAAATAATTACATCCTATCTACACGACCTATTCATGGAAATGTGCTGAGAGGCAGCAAATTACAGATCTGTCCTTTTAATACTGGAAGTTACCCTGAAGGCAAACTTGTAAATTTTAAGGTCTGTCGTTTTTGAATTGCCAATACTGTTAAACCCAGAAATTATTAGAAACTGAGGTAATACCTGTTTGAGAGATAGAAATGCTTGAAAGTACACCAAAAGTACTTGTAAAAATCCTGACGAACACGGGCCTCGGTCGTTATGAGCTTCGTCTGTGACCTTTTCTGCACAAATGTAAACCAAAGAACCCAAAGGAATGCTCTAGTTGAACTGACAGATCCTGTTAGGATGAAGGATCACAGCCATGGATCACCTGAGATCGCCCCCAATAAGCGAAGCCTAATGCTTCTCTTAATAGAGCCAATAGAGAGACAATGTCCGTTGATGAGAATGACCCAAAGATACAGGTGGGGTTTTCCCCCGGCTACAAATCAGATTCCGGCATGTCTGGCATGTCGGCCATCAAGTACCCTATTCCATACCGTCCATTGGGAGCTGTGTCCAGAGTCGGCGATCCACTCTGTTTTCGATATATATTTTTACCAAAATTTGGAGATGACATCTCGCTGGGTATCTTTCCGTGAATGAGGCTTGCATCGTCTCCCTCTAAGTTTATAGGCTCTTTCAGGACCCGGCCTCTCTTATAGGTCACAGATGCTAAATTCCCAGAACTGTCATCTATGAGGTTGCAGCGACGGACCATGAAGACTACGGGAATGGGGAGGACGGCGAGGACCATCAGAGAGACACAGACCACCATCCCCCACATCGGAAAGCTCAGAAATTCTTCAGACGCCTGGGAAGAAAGTGAAAAACAATGATGAATAATCCGCCTTTCTCTGCACACACATGAAAAAAATTATACTTGTCTCCTGTTTGTAAGGCCAGAGACTGGGCTGGCTTTGAAACTTCCTATGACTGAGAGAGAGCAGGGGAAGTGACAGTCACCAACTTCCAGGACTAAATCTTAAAGGCCTTGCAATTTCTCAGATGCTGCCCTGAGTCCATGACGCTTGGAAGAAGGCAAGAAGGCATGACCACCGAGAGAGAGAAATCCGGGGTCTCCAAGCTGAGTGCAACTGTTAGAGTTAGCCCAGACAAGACCAGGAGAACAGCCAATTCAGGTCACCCGCAGAACCCCAAGAAATAACAATCAAGATTGCTTTTAGTCATTAAGTTCTGGGATGGTTTGTTACCAAGCAATAGGTGACTGTTAACTTGTGCCCCATTATCTTTCTAAACTATGAATATATTGACTTTGAAGCACATCTAGCCCCAAGGGATTTGGTAAAGAACAATAGATTTGTTTATGGCTCAGGTGTGACATTAGACATTATTATGTAGACTAATTCATTACAGATAAGGGTCAGAAGTATCTCTGAAAAATAAATACTGTCATTTTATAAAAGCCAATTTATATATCATGATCATATTATTATGTGGCTAATGCAGCTTAAGTATGGAGATTAAAATAGTCATTGCTAATATAAAACAGTTATACTTTAATACAGGGTGGCCATAATGTTCGTGTATAATTTTTAATTTTATATTGCACACCAACTTGCTGACCACCCTGTATTTTTTTTAAATTATGTTTATATGGCTAGTACACATTTTCATTGTTACATAATATCTGGGATATAATTTAACAAGTTGTATATTTACAATATCTCTGGAGTTTGGATTACTGTTTTCCAGAGTCAAAGCCCTAGTAATTTATTGGTTCATCGTGTTAAAATGAATAAATCTGCTTTAATAAGGACAAGGTCAGTGTTTACCATGTTTAAAGAAATTTGGGCAGCACCTGTGGCTCAAAAGAGTAGGGCGCTGGCCCCACATGCCGGAGGTGGTAGGTTTAAACACAGCCCCAGACAAAAACTGCAAAAAAAAAAAAAGAGAAAGAAAAAAAAAGAAAGAAAGAAAAATTCACAATGTATTAAAAAAAGAATCACAGATGCCTGGGGTACAAAACATAAATCTCAGGATGCTCCTACAAGAGCAACACTATCGGCTTGGCGCCTGTGGCTCAATCGGCTAAGGCACCAGCCACGTACACCTAAGATGGCAGGTTCGAATCCCCAGCCTGGCCTGCCAAACAACAATGATGGCTGCAACCAAAATATGGCCGGGCGTTGTGGCCGGCGCCTGTGGTCCCAGCTACTTGGGAGGCGGAGGCCCAAGACTCGCTTGAGCCCAGGAGTTGGAGGTTGCTATGAGCTGTGATGCCATGGCACTCTACC